>JACXGK010010562.1:0-17751 GCA_016801125.1 Novumbra hubbsi | reverse complement strand
AACCTAGAAACACATCACCTAGAAAACAACAACTAAGGAACACAGGGAATAGGAAAACCTAGAAACACATCACCTAGAAAACAACAACTAAGGAACACAGGGAATAGGAAAACCTAGAAACACATCACCTAGAAAACAACAACTAAGGAACACAGGGAATAGGAAAACCTAGAAACACATCACCTAGAAAACAACAACTGGATAGGATCAGAGCTCCAAGCTGCACGTATCGGACACTATTTCCAAAATCCAAAGTCACAAGGACCCGACTTGGTGTTCAGATTTTGACCAAACAAAGATACGGTGTACAGTCAGCCCCCCAAAATTGGAAGGAAAGTCTGGGCCCCTATGAAGGCAGGCCAGTGGGTGACCCACAGATAGCAGGGTTGGGGGGGTCTCAGTTGGCTCTTTGTCTAACCAAGCAGGTGTCATCGTTACACACAACATACTGTGATCTTCCAGCTCTGGTCTTTAATATCCTCCTATGAAGCACTTTCACAACACACCACACCCTTCCAACATTCACACAGCGGCACCCAGACAAGCTGACACACACACCCATGCACGCACGCACACCCTCACCACTTTGTCTGCCATACATTGTTTTGTGATCAATCAAAGGTCAGTGCTATTTGACCGGTTTCCCCCTCAGAGGATTGGCTGTTGTTCCAGGAACACTTATAAAAGCCCTCCCGGTGAAACCAGGCCTCACTCTATGTATGTATGAAATATATATATACACACCTGTGGAATTTCTCCTTTCTCTTCACAGGGCCATGGTGTTCAGTGCAAACACACACACACACATGCCAACATATGCACACAATACTCAAGCCCATTAAACGCAAAATGCAAAACATGCATTTAGGCGCAGCACATCACGTTTGTGTTAATCCAACATCGTAGCAAATTGAATAAAGTACAATAGATCCTCTTCCTCAGTTAATTAGCCAGCCATCAGGTCACACAGCCAGCCCCCTCGGTCTTTCTGCCAGACCACCAGTAATTTGATATGTCTGTTTGTGGGATAATCAGATGTACACAAAGCCAGTGGTGTCCATGCATTCATCTGTGTGTGTGCATGTGTGTGTGTTTATGTGTGTATGGTGTGTGTGTACCTGTGCATTAATGTTTCATGTGCATGTATTTATGTATGTGTGTGGGTTACAATGACAGTTTCTGTGTGTGTCCGGGGAGACTAATGTCATGTCATGGAACGCCTCTGGCCCAAGGCTGACAAATACTATCAGTTTTCTATTAGATAGCCATCTCCAACACACACACACACCACCACACTACTCAGCTTTCTATTAGATAGCCATCTCTAACACATACACACACACACACACCATCACACTACTTATCTTTGAAAGCCTCCTTTTAAAGAAACTGACGGTCCTTGTTGGCCAAAAACCCAATTGGGATGAAAAGAGTTCAGAGGCATTCCTATGATTTTCGATGTATTAGACCCTGCCTGCAACCCAGATTCTGCCTTTCAACCCTGCATGGGTGACGGAGACATGTTTATGGTTAAGGAAGAGGATGGAGTTGTAGGAGCTTCCGGGATAAAAACATCAAACTGGACCCAAACGCAGGCAGCTTCCTCCGCAAATGAGGGCTCTCACTTCCCCTTTTCACTTTTTCTATCCCTCCCCCTGTTCCATCTCCCTCTGTTTCTCCCCCCCATGTGACTCTGCTCCACAGGGAAACTCACGATCAGCCCACCTCCACACTCACAGCCGCTCGTAATTGACAGGTGTAACTGTTATAGACACCTTTTCACTTTCACTTCAGCAAGACAGTGAGACAGAGAATCATGTGATGGATGGCTAGACAGTAGGCCTTGAGGAACCGTTCACCAATCACAGGAAACACTGTCTAGTGGGAGGCGGAGGAAGGAGGAGGAACAGGACGAGGAGGAGTAAACACAATGAGGATGAAAGAGCAGCCGGTTTTAAGTGAGAGTGAATGAGAAGGCGGAACAGGAGGAGCGCCCCTTCAATTTAATAATAACGGAGAAAAAGCATGGCGGGACAGAGAGAGCAGGAGTGGAGGCGCGGAGGGAGGGACAGAGAAGACATGGGTGGAGGAGTTACCGAGCCCTTCGGCCCACTGCCAGGAGCATGGAGCTCCTCCTGGAATGCCGTGGAAAAATGAGAGGCAGGAATTCAGACTCCACTGAGCAGTGTAAACAGCCCCGGCCGGGAGAACGTCGCCTCGCGCCTTTGAAGTCACTGATCCCCCAGCCGCCACCCCTACACCCCCCCACCCCTCTCCTGCTCAAATTATCCCTCCACGATCAGCCCAGATAACGGGACCAAATCACTCCAAGCAGCCGCACAACTGAAGCCCTGCTTCAAGACAGTATGCCCGCCGGCTGGCCCCCACGGAGGGAAGAAGAGAGGAATGTCAGCTTCCCGGGGAAAGCGTAAACAGCGTCTCACGATGGGTCTCACGAAAGCACGCGCCGCAAATGTCGCACCACGCAGCACGGCCTCTTCCTCACTGTTGGAGACACAAACAAGCTGAGTAAACAGACAGTTCTACCCAATCACCCAGCCCCCCCCCGCATCTTTTGTCCTGCCCTCCCTCCCCAGGCCCTCTCTCCCCAGGCCTTCTCTCCCCAGGCCCTCCCTCCCCAGGCCCTGCCTCCCCAAGCCCTGCCTCCCCAGGCTCTCTGTCCCCAGGCCCTCCCTCCCCAAGCCCTGCCTCCCCAGGCTCTCTGTCTCCAGGCCCTCCCTCCTCAGGCCCTCTCTTCCCAGGCCCTCCCTCCCCAGGCCCTGCGTCCCCAGGCCCTGTCTCCCCAGGTCCTCCCTCCCCAGGCCCTGTCTCCCCAGGTCCTCCCTCCCCAGGCCCTCTCTCTCCAGGCCCCTGCCTCCCCAGGCCCTGTCTCCCCAGGCCCTGTCTCCCCAGGCCCTCTCTCTCCAGGCCCCTGCCTCCCCAGGCCCTCTCTCCCAAGGCTCTCTCTCGTCCAGCCAGTCCCCCTGGGACGACCTATCAGCATGTCGGCTGTGTTTCCAGGGAGGTCAGCAGACAGCCCCGGATCCTCCAGCTGTTTAGAGGAAGGTGGGCTGTTGAGTAATTACATACTGATATCCTAGCTTCCTTTTTCACAACATAACCCGGCTTGAGGGGCATGTCTGTGTGTGTGTGTGAGTGTTTATAGGGTGTGTGTGTGCGTATGTGTGCCTGCTGTAAAGAGTAAATGTACTCCAACAACAAGCCTAGTCATAAACCATAAAAAAGTTATTCTCCCAGTTATAGACAGTCTAATTGAGTTAGAGATTAAAGGATCCCACACCCAGACCTGTTAAACCACTCAAAAACAGTCATCATGCACTTCATCTCACATGGTGGTTAACGGCGTGAGACTGAGGCACTCGCTACTTCTCCCTATATGCAGGGCCCTGGGTGATGAACCATTTAAGCCTCTAATCACACCGTGACTGGCTTTTTATTTCAGATGGCCCAGGTCGGAACAATCAGGTCCGCCCAATTATCACTGCTGGATTGGTCTTATCAGATCTTGATCTGACTGACTTTATCAATTAAATGTATTTTATGAAGCCCTTTCTACATCAGCAGTTAACATGAAGGGCTTTTGCAAACAACCAGCCGGAAGCCCCAAAGAGCAAGCAACAGGGAACAACAGGGAACGCACCCAAAAACTCTCACACAACACCTCTCACACTGCACCCAAAAACTCTCACACAACACCTCTCACACTGCACCCAAAACGTCTCACACCGCCCCCCAAACCACTCACACTGCACCCAAAAACTCTCACACAACACCTCTCACACTGCACCCAAAACCTCTCACACTGCACCCAAAACGTCTCACACCGCCCCCCAAACAACTCACACTGCACCCAAAAACTCTCACCCCAAACCTCTCACACTGCACCCAAAACGTCTCACACCGCCCCCCAAACCACTCACACTGCACCCAAAAACTCTCACCCAAAACCTCTCACACTGCACCCAAAACCACTCACACTGAACCCAGAAACACTAACACAACACCTTACACTGCACCCAAAACCTCTCACACTGCACCCAAAACCACTCACACTGCACCCAAAAACTCTCACACTGCACCCAAAACCTCTCACACTGCACCCAAAACAACAACTGTTTCCTTTTTCTCTGCCCTTTGTCTCTATCCAGTAAAGCATATGAGAAAATTAAATCTGTATTTTATTTAAAAGGTTTTACGGTGAACTGTCAGGGCCTGATTTTAAATAATAAAGCTAAAATGGAAACTCTGGGAGAACCACCGTAAGATCTAAGATCTGTTCAAAAATATGTTTATCCATATATAAATATATATATATATAAATGCACAAACATTTACACACACATCACACCTTTTCTGTTCCGGTAAACACACAGTAGAGATACAGACTTGGGGGAATGGACGAGGTTCCATTTTCACAGGCTGTTGCCACCTCACCAGTAAGAGACTCATGGCATCAGCAGACAGTTTCAGCTCAGATGAATATCACCACACACACACAAACAACACAAAGAAACTGGGCGCAGTGGCCTAATTCCCTGTCTTTTGGGTTCCCCACTCGGCACCAATGGAACCCTGTTCTAGAGGACACGGAGAACCGGGAAGCGGCTGGCTGGCACCAAGATATCCCCAGAAACAGCAGAACAAACGTGGCAGTTGGGTAAATGACATTGATTTCGACATCATTCCTCATTAAAGTATATTTCCGACATGATTACAGAAAGTAAAGCATGTGGGGCCGTACGTTGTGGTACCTGTGAAGCTGTGTACCACGCCTCTCTTTGATGCCCAGCGGATAAATCTCTCTACCCTGTGCAATTGAGTATATGATTTAACATGACTGCTATTCTGTGATGGTAAAAACAGCCACTCACCAGTCCGTTCCGTTCTGACTGGTATATCCATAAAGCCTTTTTCAATAGGAGTCCCGATCTCAAATATGGCCATATAACATTAATTATAATATTAAAAAAAAACGATTGGCTTACTGTACCAAGACACTTTGAAGAAGGAACCTGGTCTGGAACCATGTTTTCTTAGGCACTTGCCAGCACAGGCTGCCATTCCACTGATTTGCTGTGGAGCCATTCTGTTATTAGCACACCTGATTCAGTGAGTCAACTAATCACCAAGACAAGACCTTCATTGGGCCAATTCATTGGGCTGCTGTAATACTAACAACACACACGCAGAACAGCCACTTCAGATATTTGCAGCAGTGAACTTTCCAACTCTAAACCTGGCCGCTGACGGTCTGGGAATGTTTTTTAGGAGATTCCTGGCAGGGTCGGAAAGCAGCTTGTCAGACACACTCGGGCACTGTCAATGTTTTCGTTTTTTCTTCTTCTGTTCGTTGGCAGCAGCTCCCCACAAACACTGATTTTGTATGGCCGTTCATCGTCTCGCCTTTCCTCTAAAAACAAAAAAATCCTGATGCTACACAGAAAGTCCCTCTCTCTCGCTTCCTCTCTCCCGGACCAGTTCCATTTCCAGGGGGCTCCTTAAATCATTTCCTGCACGTTCATTAGGGGGCCAATGTAGTTGCTGGAACCTAATTCTAATTGTTAATTTTGTTGTTATTAGGGTTTCAGCAGTGGTGAAACCCTATTGTGTTTGTTCCTGTTCATTATAATTATTTAGCTTCCAGCAAAAAGATGTAAATTTTTGCAAATTCCTGTGACATAAAATGGCGAAAAGGTGCCCAAATGTGTATGGTAGTACTGGGCAAAGAGGCACAACTTAAGTCGGCCTCATGGTGGCGCTGTCACAAGCGTCCAAGGTTCGCCAAGATCCTGTTAAAGAAAAACTACTCACTGAGTTAGGCAGGAGCTAGCTAGCAAGCTCAACGCAATTTCAGATGCTTATAAGTATAGAGCCACTATTTCAGTTCAAACGTAAACATTCTACTAAGGTAGGTAACCTATTTACAAACAGTACAGTGATGTAACTTTTTTCTCTAATGTTGTTTTTAGAAAAAATTTAATGACGTTATTAAGCATTAGTGAACGTTGTATTAGCGAAACTATAGATAATGCTAAAACGTTTAGCAAGTAACGCTAATAAGCGTTACGTAGCTAATACAAGCTAAAATTACTGTACTGTTTGTAAATTGTTTGGTAGCAAAACATTGTTTCTAAACAGTACAGTAAGACCAAACAGCAGGGTAATGTTAGCCAAACCTAGCTAACTACAATAAGGTTTGTTATATAAACCAGGCCAGTATGTTAAAAACACACAACTGCAACTCACTAATGAGCATGGCTGTGGTTTTGGAAATAAATATACAGAACTTCTACCCTCAATTCTACATATTTTGATAACCACTAAACAACGAAAAGACAAGGCAAGCAATTGTTGCTCCACCACACGTTGGAGCTATTGAGGCTTTCCATTTGCAAGCTAATGGCACTTACCCGAAATGTGTTGAAATCATGAAAATATGTACACTGGTCAAGATAATCCCAAGGAACCAGTTTATAACAGGAACCCAGTAATTATTTTGTAATGGTTTTTAGGCAATATTTTATTAAAAAAAAATGCTACTTCTATTATATCAAATGACTGATTCTTAGTGTGATTACATTTAGTATACTTATTGTGAATTTTGTTTAAATAAAAATGATGTTACCACATGGGAACTATTGAAATCCGGCAAGTAATAGTTTAATGCAAAAACCTGTTAAATGCTGCTTGAAGCTTTAATTATTATTATTATAATCCAGGCCCATTTTCAGAAGCCTAAAGCTTGGTACCCTTTGGTAGAAAACACATGAGGTGTGCTACTTGTGTTGCCCCCTGAAAAGCAGCTCACAGCTTTAATTCTGCTTTTATATTTATGTATTCAAACTTATTTATTCATACTTATTTAAACCTATGCCATTCAAATGGGTCCGGCCCCCTCTTCTCATTTCTCTGTCCTTCAGGCGTCATGTGTATTAATATACTACTTTGTTTTATAATCGTGACGCTCCCCACACAAGGCCAGCCTGGCCCACAGACTCTAACAGACCATCCCTCATTCAATGACAGGCAAACCAACAGAGGGAGGGAGTTTGCACATCTTCAATGTCACTTACTGTACCAGTTAAATGTATGGACTTCTCATTCCAGGGTATTTATTCTTACTACTTTCCACATTGTAGAATAATAGTGACGACATCAAAACAATAAAATAAAACAAATGGAATCCAGTAGTAACCAAAATACGTTGAACTAATCAAAATACAGTTTTATTTTAGATTCAACAAAGCAGCCTCCATTTATCTTCATGACAGATTTTGCACACTCCGGTCAATCTCTCAAACATATTTTGTTAATAAGTGATTTTCTTGTTACTACTTTATTAGGTAAAAATGTTTTGCTTTGAAAACATAGGCAATTAATATAAACACAAATGCAATTTACTAATGAAAGCAAAATGATTAAACCTCAATCATCACGCAAATGCAATGATCTTGGGCGTGTCCATCCATCTGGTTGAGTCTTAAAAAGAATTGGTGTCTGTATATAACCAAGGCCTTTAGAATATTATTGAGTTATTTCCAAGGAAGATTATTGAGCTATTTCCAAGCAATTTGAAGTCCAACCCTGTTTCCCAGAAAGTTGGGATGCTGCATAAAATGTAAACCACAACAGAATGCAATGATGTGTAAATCATTTAAACCCTATATTCAGTAGACACTACTGACACTAAATTGTTTAAACCCTATATTCAGTAGACACTACTGACACTAAATTGTTTAAACCCTATATTCAATAGACACTACCTTTGAATTTGATGCCAGCAACACTTGGGACAGAGGCAACAAGTGAGGAGTGGTCTGTCAGAAATGAGGAGTGGTCTGTCAGAAGTGAGGAGTGGTCTGTCAGAAATGAGGAGTGGTCTGTCAGAAGTTAGGAGTGGTCTGTCAGAAATGAGGATGGGTCTGTCAGAAATGAGGATGGGTCTGTCAGGAATGAGAATGGGTCTGTCAGAAATGAGGATGGGTCTGTCAGAAATGAGGATGGGTCTGTCAGAAATGAGGAGTGGTCTGTCAGAAATGAGGAGTGGTCTGTCAGAAATGAGGAGTGGTCTGTCAGAAATGAGGATGGGTCTGTCAGAAATGAGGAGTGGTCTGTCAGAAGTTAGGAGTGGTCTGTCAGAAATTAGGAGTGGTCTGTCAGAAATGAGGAGGGGTCTGTCAGAAATGAGGAGTGGTCTGTGAGAAATGAGGATGGGTCTGTCAGAAGTGAGGATGTGTCTGTCAGACGTGAGGATGTGTCTGTCAGACGTGAGGATGGGTCTGTCAGAAGTGAGGATGGGTCTGTCAGAAGTGAGGATGGGTCTGTCAGAGGTTAGGATGGGTCTGTCAGAAGTGAGGATGTGTCTGTCAGACGTGAGGATGGGTCTGTCAGAAGTGAGGATGGGTCTGTCAGAAGTGAGGATGGGTCTGTCAGAAGTGAGGAGGGGTCTGTCAGAAGTGAGGATGGGTCTATCAGAAGTGAGGATGGGGAGGGGATCACTGCAGTGGGCAACTTGTGCATGTTTGTCAACATAAAATTGCAAAGAGTTTGAAGATCTCATAATCTATTGTCCATAATATTATTAAAAGATTCAGAGAATCCAGAGAAATCTCTGTATGCCAAGGACAATGCCAAAACCAATACTCGATGGTCGTTATCTTTGGGCCCTCAGATGGCACTGCATTAAATACAGACACAAATTTGAAGTGGAACTCCTGAACACTTCCCAAAAACATTTTCTGTAAAGGTCAAAATCACTTAAGACTTTTTTGGAAAGGTGCAGTGTTCTCTTTATTTTTCCCAGAGCTGTATGCTGCCATTTAGGCGGCATCTTTGACAGGGAAGGCCTTTGTAACTACAGCCAGACAATGTACACCCACATTCTACACATATCACAACAGCTTGGCTCCATAGTATCAGAGTGCGGGTGCTAAACTGGCCTGCTTGCAGTCCAGACCTGTCCCCTATTGAAAACATTTGGCGCATTATCAAACTAAAGATATGACAAAGGAGACCTTGAATCTAAAGAACTCTTTTGCCACAATCCATGACGAAGTGTATGAGTCAACAACAGCTATTGCAGCTAGTAGTGAACTAATTATTTCTGCACTATGAAAATGCCCTCTGTTGATTTGTTATGAATAAATGATTGCAAAGTAAGTTTATTCTATGTCATTTGTTGAATGAGGTTACATCTCCCTGTCAATAGTGTTAGAGTGAACATTACACATTACCGTGTATGTACAAATAGTACAAAGAATATTGGTCGGGACAGGCATCGTGGCTGCACCAAAGCAACAGGATGTAAACTCCAAATCAGATATGACAAAACTGGAGATCACTCGGGCCACTATGCTAAGGGCTCACTCCAAACCTTGCTGTTGTCTTGTCTGGATAAATAAGAGACCCTCTCACCACTCTTACGTATTTTCTGTCGAAGACATGCCACGTCGTTATTGGAATACAACGGTATTCCCACTGCTATTCAAGGGTGACCTCGGCCTCAGGACAGACACAGGGGTCTGACACCCAACCTGTAGCAGGGTAAGGATTCCCATTGCCATGGCTCCTGTTACCTGACCTGATCCGGTCCCAAACCCTTTCCCTGTCACTCAGCAGTCCTGCATTAGCCTCTAACATATCCTCTGTCTCTTCCAGTCACAGGACATTTTTCTGCGGGTCCCATGGAGTTGAGGTCCTGAGCCAGGGCCCCAGTGTGGTGTTTGTGTGTACCCAAGATGGTGTGTGTGTGTTTCCAGGGACCCGACAAAAGAGGTTGATCCCACATGAAAGAACACTCCTTACTGACAAGAGAAACAAAAAAAACAAAGAGAGACAGAGAGAAAGGGAGAGTGAATTCTATAATGGTAGAAACTGAGAAGGCAGGTGGATTAACTGTCATCTAAGTCAAGTCTGTGTACCTGTATGTCTACCTGTCTGTCTTTCTGTCTGTCTTTCTGTCTAGCCCCTCAGTACGTCCGTTCATGTACTTGGTCTCAGTTGAGGATCATGACATCAATAAGGGGTGAAGAGGCTCTAGCGGAAGTGACATCATCAATAGAGTTAAAAACAAAAACATCTTCATAGCAGCTTTTACTGTCACAATGGTTACAGGGTTGATTTGTGGGATTTTTCTCTCAAATACGGAAAGAAGGGGAGGATCAGGGGAAAAACACGATTATGTGGAACCAGAAATTCCTTATCCATTTTTAATGTCTGGTTCTTTGTAGACAAGCCAACACACCATCTTGGTCTAGTACACACACATACACACACACCTGCGCGAACAAAACAATAAAAAACTCTCAAATGGGTCCAACTTTACAGTCAACCACAGTAAATAACCGCCGGAATTAAACTGAGTCCTGGCAGAGGAACCGTGACGGGGGATAGAGGGAAAACACAGCATTCCTTCAGTCCCTCCATCCAAGTTGTTTCTACTGCCACTTGGGTGGGCCACAAACCACAGCCAGCCTCACAGCCAGCCTCACAGCCAGCCTCACAGCCAGTCGTTCACCCCAGAGGAACAGACACAGCCTGATGCCAGAGGAACAGACACAGCCTGATTCAAGCGAAACAGGCACCGTAGTTTCTTAGTAATAGATTATAGTCTATAAGTGAGATTGTGGTCTCTTAATGAAAGATTGTAGTTTGTTAGTGATAGATCGTAGTCTATTTGTAAGATTGTAGTCTCTTAATGACAGATTATAATTTCTTAATGATGTAGTCTGTTAGTTAGATTGTGGTCTCTAGGTGAAAGATTATAGTCTATAAGTGTAAGATTATAGTCTCTTAGTGAAAGATGGAAGTCTCTTAGTGAAAGATTGTAGTCTCTTAGTGAAAGATGGAGGTCTCTTATTTGGGGACTCATCGGTTTGGGGACTCATATGGGACACATTGATTTGGTGATTCATCAGGGACTCATCAATTTGGGGACTTATCAGGGACTCTTTGATTTGGGAACTCATCAGGGACTCTTTGATTTGGGGGACTCATCAGGGACTCATCAATTTGGTGACTCATCAGGGACTCTTTGATTTGGGAACTCATCAGGGACTCTTTGATTTGGGGGACTCATCAGGGACTCATCAATTTGGGGACTCATCAGGGACTCTTTCATTTGGGGACTCATCAGGGACTCATCAATTTGGGGACTCATCAGGGAATCATCGATTTGGGGACTCATCAGGAACTCTTTGTTTTGGGGACTCATCAGGGAACTCTTTGCTTTGGGGACTCATCGGCGACTCTTTCATCATCAGGGACAAGCAGTTGCTGTTGTTACCAACATTTTGTCATTTCTATACCTGAATACTCAAAAACAAAATGAATTTCAGATAATGCTTAACATTTCCACAAATGTGTTTTTAAATACAATGTCCTATAACTACTAATAAGTACCCCCCCCCCCCCACGGGCACACACCGTGGCCGACTTTGAAGCACTGGAAATTATGAGGAGCCCGCAATATGCCAGCCAGAAGATCAAGGGGCCATGGAAATGCTCTCCCAAGGGACTTCTTAGGTAAGAAACAACAACATGCCAGACACAGTGTGCAGCGAGCCACCGTTCTACATGCTACACACACGCCACAGCGCTGGTCTGCACCACCAGGACAGCAGGACACAGTGTGCAGCGAGCCACCGTTCTACATGCTACACACACGCCACAGCGCTGGTCTACACCACCATGACAGAAGGACACAGTGTGCAGCGAGCCACCGTTCTACATGCTACACACACGCCACAGCGCTGGTCTACACCACCAGGACAGAAGGACACAGTGTGCAGCGAGCCACCGTTCTACATGCTACACACACGCCACAGCGCTGGTCTACACCACCAGGACAGAAGGACACAGTGTGCAGCGAGCCACCGTTCTACATGCTACACACACGCCACAGCGCTGGTCAACGCCACCAGGACAGAAGGACACAGTGTGCAGCGAGCCACCGTTCTACATGCTACACATACGCCACAGCGCTGGTCAACGCCACCAGGACAGAAGGACACAGTGTGCAGCGAGCCACCGTTCTACATGCTACACACACGCCACAGCGCTGGTCAACGCCACCAGGACAGCAGGCCTCACCGCAGCTCTACTCCCGGCGTTTCACAATCAATGTAATCTGACCAAGAAGGCTACACTTTGAACGAGGGCTGGACTCCCTAACTGTGATAATAACCATGGGGGTGGTTAGTTTACACAGTGTGATTCCTCCGCGACAGCCGGCAGACTTCAAGGACAGCTCCCTCCCGGTAGTCTAAAGGCGACGCACTAGATCTCCCTGGAATAATCCTCGGCATGGACACGTGCGGTTGAGTCATCAGCCAGCAGCTTCCACTGCCAGTCTCACTGGGTGGCAGTCATCTTACCTGCTCCACCTGGGTTTATTTAACAGGGACAGTGCTCCACCTGGGTTTATTTAACAGGGACAGTGCTCCACCTGGGTTTATTTAACAGGGACAGTGCTCCACCTGGGTTTATTTAACAGGGACAGTGCTCCACCTGGGTTTATTTAACAGGGACAGTGCTCCACCTGGGTTTATTTAACAGGGAACGAGCACCAAACTAGGCCCAATCTTCTTTGGACGTTTTGAGGTACCATGGAGTCTCTCGAAAGTTTAAGAAAACTGACAAAATGCAGTAGGCCCATCTGACAGACTTTCTCTAGCGAGCCCGTTCAGAAACAACTTGTTGCTCAACAAAATTTGCACAATGCTTTGTGTGGACCACAATCGTCATTGGGTTTAAAAAGAAATCAAACAAACAATGGCTTATGTACGGATATTCATTTAAAAAAACAAATATTGTGCAGCCATCGATTTCCATGAATCTGTAGTTAATTGGATAGACTGCAAGAAATTCAACTTTAATGGAGTATAAAAAATGGGGATTTATTTCAATATACACTTAGTATCATTAGGTGCATCGGCTTTTTAACACAAAAAGACAAACACTGAATCCTGTTGCGGCAACTCCGTATATAAACCATGCATACCCGGTGAGGAGGAACAGCTGTTGCCTGACAAAGTATTATTACGGGAAAGATGGGTGATCTAAGCGACTTTGACCGTGGTATGATAATTGGTGCCAGACATGATTGTTCCATTATCTCAGAAGCAGCTGACCTCCTGGGTCCTTCACCCACTACAGTCTCTGGAAATAAACAAGAACGGTGTAAAAAACAAGACACCTTGCTTGTGAGGTCGAGATCACCAGTACCGATTGGGCGTCACTTGAATGCCAAAGCGTACTGAAGCGTTGCCGAAGGCCGCGTTGCTCTTCCGTTACAATCACGGTCTGTTTCCTGCAGGAGGATAACGCTCCATGTCGGGAAGCACACATCGTCTCAAGATGGCTCCGTGAACACGACGGTGTCTCCAGTTTACTCAACCGGGCTGCAAAATGCCCAGGTCTCCATCCAGGAGAGCACCTTGAGGGGTTGAGGGGAAACGGGAGGTTTGCCTGGGAGGACTGTGAAATATCTGCAGGATTCAGCGCGACCGATATCCGTGAGGAATGTTTCCAGCACCTTCTGGAATACGTGCCGTGAAGAAATCAGCCCATTTCTGGAGACAAGTGGGTTTCCTAACTGACTACCAGCACAGTGGTCCCTGCGGCCACCACGTAGGACTCATTTCAATCCACGTAAAAATGACCATTTCTTTTTGCAGCATTGGGAGACTAGATCAAATTAGGAAAACACCCACCCACACTCACGCTAGCAGCCTGGATGTTCCTGAGCAGCAGCGGTGACGCTCCACCGCATTGCCAAGCAGAGCCACCACTTCCCAGTGACAGTAACGCTCACCCCTACTTAGCCTGGGACGGCCTTTTATGTGGCGGCCATCTTGAGGGCTTGGGATCCTTCCTTTGAAGTGGGCCACAGTGTCCTGGCGCTGCCTGGTCACGGACGCCCGCCTCGACAAGGTGAGTTGGCTGAGGTCTAAACATAGTCTTCCAAGGTCTTCTCTGCGTTCTGTTTTGTGTATATTTGTTCAGTGAACTGGAGAAAAATGCCTCTGAAGCAAAGCTACACCCCGACAAAGCATATTAAATAGGGTCAACTCCCGTCACATCACAATAATGTATGGTTTACTCCAGATGTTCTTTCCTACAACACACACAAACACTGACACACACACACACTACATATTTGCTTTCAATATGACGGATGTTTATGTACACTGCTTTAGGGTAAGTACATGTTTGTCCCATTAGCAAGGAAGCCCCGGGGGAGAGAGATGCGTCCCAAAACGACGCCCGGTTCCATTTTGAAGTGCACTCCTTTTGGCCAGAGCCCCAGGAAGGGGAGGTGGACTGGGAGGAGATCAAGGGGGAGAGGGAGTCAGGCGTGTGTCTTAACACGCAGCCCCTCCGGGGAGACTGGTGAGGACGTCCGAAGCACTTCCTCCTACCCCGATGCCCCGTGGTCTGAAGAACACGCTGTGAAGGTAGAGCTAGCGAGATAGACAGGATATCCATCACACTCATTCATCTCTATCTACTGCTCAGATTGATGACTTGCTGCCTCTGTGCCCCGCAGGTAAATATCATTACTTTTGCCTGAGAAAGTAGCAGTGTGCCTTTGAAAACTAAATGAAAGCTGCATTGGGATGACCAAAAGACACAGCCTTGCATACACAACACATCTACGCCAGTCAGCCAACCCACCAACCAACCAGTCAGCAAATCAACCAGCCAGCAAGCCAGCCAGTCACCCAAGCCGTCAGCCACTCAACCAGCCGGCACGTCAACCAACTAAAAAGCCAGCCAGCCAACCAGTCAGGCAACCAACCATTCAGACAACCAGTCAGCCAACCAGCCAGCCAGTCAATGCAAGTGTATGTGGACAAAAACTGAAGTGAAAACGTAGAGATGATTTTCACTGAAAAAATCAGGAAAAACAAAAAGAGGAAAATATTTGACATAGTGAAGGGCGAATTCAGCGGAATAAATGGAAGCCTCAGAGGGATTATAAAACCAGCTAGTATGCTGGCTCCTAGGGTTTCAGGAGGAAGCGCAGCCAGAACAGGGTGTTTTCCACATTACAAGCAGCTAATATCAAAGGAGATAGACATTCCAGCTGCCCTGCCTTTGTGCTCTGGAGCGCGCAATATGGTCGCTAACCTGAGTCTGGATGACCGATCCTGCTACAACCCACCTACACGCACTCAACACAATCACATAGGGATACACACACCATACAAACGGAAACACATCGCACGAACGGATACAGCTACACAAGAGATACACATGTCCAAATACACACTCTGGATGAATCGAACAGATAAAGACACACACACCACTCTTCAGTATTCTATGTAACAAACAGATCTGATGTTAAATATTCTATGTTACCGTGATCTGAATGGTATGCATTCTATGCGACAGAGATCTGAATGTTATGTATTCTATGCGACAGAGATCTAAATGTTATGTTTTCTATGTGACAGAGATCTAAATGTTATGTATTCTATGTTATCGTGATCCTAATGTTATGTATACTATGTGACAGTATAAGTTCTTCATAGAAGTAACAGCCTTGCCTGTCTGTGTCCCTGGCACTTCCTGTCTGTGTCCCTGGCACTTCCTTCAGAAGCTTAATTAGAGGCTGACAGTTGTGGCAGGCGATGGACGGGGCCCAGGGCAAAGGAAAGACTAGGAGGACACGAAGAGGAAAACCAAAGAGACTGGATAAAAGAGACATGAGAGAGAAGGAAGTGACAGAAAGAGAGAGGGATGTGAGAGAAAGAGAGAGGGTTGAGAGAGGAAAGTGAGAAAAACGTGAGAAAGGGAGATGAGAAAGTAATATGATAAAGAGATGAGAGGCAGAGACAAGGGTTACGGTAAAGCACAGGTGCAGATCTACTCAAAGGTAAGAGATTGAACTGAGAACCTGAGGGATGAGAGAGGCTAGAGTGAGAGTGAAAAGAGGAGGAGGAACGAGTGATATCATCCAGGCACAGTCCAGTATGGTGTCCTAATAAGACAAAGGAGGTGATATCATCCAGGCACAGTCCAGTATGGTGTCCTAATAAGACAAAGGAGGTGATATCATCCAGGCACAGTCCAGTATGGTGTCCTAATAAGACAGGGGTGGTGATATCATCCAGGCACAGTCCAGTATGGTGTCCTAATAAGACAAAGGAGGTGATATCATCCAGGCACAGTCCAGTATGGTGTCCTAATAAGACAGGGGTGGTGATATCATCCAGGCACAGTCCAGTATGGTGTCCTAATAAGACAGGGGTGGTGATATCATCCAGGCACAGTCCAGTATGGTGTCCTAATAAGACAGGGGTGGTGATATCATCCAGGTACAGTCCAGTATGGTGTCCTAATAAGACAGGGGTGGTGATATCATCCAGACACAGTCCAGTATGGTGTCCTAATAAGACAGGGGTGGTGATATCATCCAGACACAGTCCAGTATGGTGTCCTAATAAGACAAAGGAGGTGATATCATCCAGGCACAGTCCAGTATGGTGTCCTAATAAGACAGGGGTGGTGATATCATCCAGGTACAGTCCAGTATGGTATCCTACTAAAACAGGGGTGGTGATATCATCCAGGTTCAGTCCAGTATGGTGTCCTACTAAAACAGAGGTGGTGATATCAACCAGGTACAGTCCAGTATGGTTTCCTAATAAGACCAGGGTGATGATATCAACCAATAAGACAGGGTTGGTAGTTTGCTGTATTATTAGCACAATAATTGCACACAACCCAATGGAAGATTAACTGTTTTAACAGTGCATTCATAGACCAACAACAAGTGGCAAACATGTATTTCACTTAGCGTTGTATTGTTATTGAGCTGCGTTGTGTGTCTGTGACCTGCAACATTTCAATATTTATATTTACAACAAAGAGTCTGTCTGATGCCTCCACAATAACTGAAAGCAGAAACATGTTAGATCGCTTATACAGATTTACATTTTGGTGAAAGCACCCAAGGTCAAGCTGCTCACAACAGAACACAGACAGAACAGGCATCAGACAAGCCCTAATACAGACACGACGGTACAAGAAAGAGTCCGCAATCTTATTGACAATAGACCCTCTAGTCAATCAACACACCAAATTACACTACAAACAATCATTCCAACCATAATTTTAATTAGCACAAACTCTTAAACATTGCAATTTACTGTTGCACAAAAACACACATGCTTGCACTAACCGCTAAATGTGTTTTTAAGGAATGGCCTCTTCCCAATGACCTCATGTAGGCTATACTTATGCAGAGCACGAGACCTGAGAGCGGGTTGAAACTGTCTGTAGTGAACGTATAATCTCTGTATTTAGGAAGTGGTAAATCAGCCTGATTAGGAGCATGAGGCAGACATACCAAGATGATTGATGGCCTTCTAAAGGTGGCCATGTTTGTTATCTGGCCTAGGGAGGTTCATAAACGTCCAGGGTAAAATAACCACTAACGCTTTTAATCACATAGGTAAACAATAAGGCCTTTTCTAAACAATCCTAATCTTGGCGCCTACAACTGGCTTTAAGCCTTATTATGAACTGGCCATCTTAACGGGTGTAAGGTCCAGACATCTACTGGCCATCTTAACGGGTGTAAGGTCCAGACATCTACTGGCCATCTTAACGGGTGTAAGGTCCAGACATCTACTGGCCATCTTAACGGGTGTAAGGTCCAGACATCTACTGGCCATCTTAACGGGTGTAAGGTCCAGACATCTACTGGCCATCTTAACGGGT
>JACXGK010010561.1:0-17621 GCA_016801125.1 Novumbra hubbsi | reverse complement strand
CTTCTGTCAGGTGAAGGTTGTGATCAGGTGTCCACTATGTCTTCTGTCAGGTGAAGGTTATGGTCAGGTCTCTGCTGTGTCTTCTGTCAGGTAAAGGTTGTGGTCAGGTCTTAACTATGTCTTCTGTCAGGTAAAGGTTGTGATCAGGTGTCCACTAGTTCTTCTGTCAGGTGAAGGTTGTGGTCAGGTCTTAACTATGTCTTCTGTCAGGTAAAGGTTGTGATCAGGTGTCCACTAGGTCTTCTGTCAGGTGAAGGTTGTTGTCAGGTCTCTGCTGTGTCTTCTATCAGGTGATGGTTGTGGTCTGGTCTCCACTTGGTCTTCTGTCAGGTAAAGGTTGTGGTCAGGTCTCTGCTATGTGTTCTGTCAGGTGAAGGTTGTGGTCAGGTCTCCACTATGTCTACTATCAGGTGATGGTTGTGGTCAGGTCTCCACCATGTCTTCTGTCAGATGAAGGTTATGGTTAGGTTTTCACTAGGTCTTCTGTCAGGTGACAGATGTTCTTCAATGCTTCCACTGGGAGGGGTTGACCTGTCAGTTGAATTGGAGTGTGGTGTGTACAATATAAAGCTCTGACATGAATTGAAAACTATTTAACGGGAAAACTTGTAGCGTCGTTATAAATTTATGAATGGAGGACTATTCAACGAAGGACACTCAGTCTATTAAATAATAGACATATCATTGATATGCACTCTTGATTACACAAAACACCTACTCACTCAGCAATTTAAATAAACACAGACACACACACACATACACACCATCTGGAGGGAAGGATGGGAGATGCAGTAAAAGAGCCATGCAGAGAAAAATAATCTGTAGAGAAACATCTAAAATATGTTTTATTAAAATTACTCTTATAATGTGTCTATACCCTGCACGCTGTGCCATGTTTCTGAGGGTCATTGCATGTTCAAAGTTTTAGGATATGTTAATAATGAGTGAGCACTGATTTCATGAATACAAAAATACAATTGACAACAATGTCATCAGTTAGTTTTTCGTCTTGATCAGAGAGGGGCTATTCTAGTCTAGTTCTGTTTCTATTCTTAATCAAAGGGTCTCAAATCTAGTCTAGTGTTGTTACTAGTGTTGATCAGAGAGAGGCAAATCTAGTCTTTAGTTTATTTCAGTTTATAGTTTTGATCAATGAGAGGACAATCTAGTGTCGTCTATTTCTGTTTCTTGTCTTGATCAGTGATTGGCAAATCTAGTCTAGTCTATTTCTGTTTTTTTTATTGATCAGCAAGAGGCTAATCTAGTGTCGTCTTTTTCTGTTTCTTGTCTTGATCAGTGATAGGCAAATCTAGTCTAGTCTATTTCTGTTTCTTGTATTGATCAGCAAGAGGCTAAACTAGTCCAGTTTTGTTTCTAGTAAATACCTTCATGTGTTGGACAGTTTTGGAAACTCAGAGAGAGACCAAAGGATATAGACAGAGACAACGGACAGAGGAGTTAAGGGGGGGAGGAAGACAGGGGCAGAGAGCGAGGATGGAGAGACCGACTTGGGTTCACGTCAGGTACCGTGGAGAGCAAGGGCGGGAGATAACTGTTTTACTTCCTGTTCCCTGAAGTGTCAGCGCACTGTTCCAAGACATCGTCAGCCTCACAGAGCTGTACTGTTAGACCATGGGGTCTGTCTTCCCTCATCATTCAGTGTCATGCACCATCAGTCTTTCCTGAAAGCTTCGGAGCACTAGGAAGAGCACTGCAAATCTCACGGCTATATATACATTTATTTGTTTTCCTAAAACACATTTTCTGGACTCCAACCACTTCATTCAAACAATATTACCAATGAAGACCCAATGATGTTGGGTAGGCTTTAGAAATTAAATCAGACAGTGAACTCCAAAGTATTTAATTTATATTCTAGCGATTTGTAATGATTCATTGACTACAGGGTTATAGTGTAGACAGTCAGATTTAATTTGAGGGTATTCTAATCCAAACTGGATGAACTATTTTTAAATTACAGCGTTGTAGAGAGTGACAGAAAGTAGGACAACATTATCATAATCACAAATAGAGAGACAGAAAGTAGGAGAACATTATCATAATCACAAATAGAGAGACAGAAAGTAGGAGAACATTATCACAACCACAAATAGAGAGAGACAGAAAGTAGGAGAACATTATCATAATCACAAATAGAGAGAGACAGATAAAAGGAGAACATTATCATAATCACAAAGAGAGAGAGACAGATAAAAGGAGAACGTTATCATAATCACAAAGAGAGACAGATAAAAGGAGAACATTATCATAATCACAGAGAGAGAGAGAGAGAGACAGATAAAAGGAGAACATTATCATAATCACAAAGAGAGAGAGACAGATAAAAGGAGAACGTTATCATAATCACAAAGAGAGACAGATAAAAGGAGAACATTATCATAATCACAAAGAGGGAGAGACAGATAAAAGGAGAACGTTATCATAATCACAAAGAGAGAGAGACAGATAAAAGGAGAACGTTATCATAATCACAAAGAGATAGAGACAGATAAAAGGAGAATGACAAGTAAGGAGAGTGACAGGGAGAAACCCAGAAAAGTAAAGATGGAGAGAGGAAGAGAGAGAGGAAAAGATAGAGAGGGGAGAGAAAGAAAAAAAGGCAACGATAGAGGGGTGAGAGAAAGAGAGAAAGAGAAGGAAAGATAGAGTAGAGAGACAAAAGCAAAGGGAAGATAGAGAGAGGCTTCTTCTCACTTATGACAAAACATCTTAAACTATAAACTTAGAGGTCGGCTTTTGAAGTTGATTTGGTTCAGATTCCCTTCTGGCACCCAGTCAAGGGTTGTAGAAAATCCCTGAACTGTACTTCAGTTTGTATTCTAGGGTTGCGAGGATTTCAGACTCCTCTTGCACGCTGTCGGAAATATCTAGGCAAATGTCAGAGACAAAGTGATTATTCCTCAAGGGCAGAAAACCGAATTAGGAGCTTATTGACAACTAGATGTGTTTATTTTGAACGTGTGTTTGTGTCTGTGTGATGGAATTCATTTTTCTGTCAAAATTCACCCACGCTCACAAGGAGATCGATCACAAGGGGGTCTCCCATTTGTTTACAGTTTCTGTCAATGGGTCTCCCATCTGTTTACGGTATCCGGCCCTTGGGGTTTGGATTAAGCGAAACACAGCTGGTCCAATCGCAGGCTTCTTCTGTTTCCTGTCCTTACAGGTGAACTTTGCTAACTCAGGCACGACCCTGACGGCGACCCTAACTTCGGCCCCGCCGCCCACGGACGGAGTGCACTGCAGTCACCTCGGACCCCTTGTAGCGACCGGCTCCAATCCGGGTCCTATCCCGGTGCCCCAGCGCTCCCTGACGCCTTCCATCTCCGACCGCTGACCCCCTGTTCTCCCTCCCTCCCAGGCGTCGAGTGCATCGTGGTCCTCCCGGACCCCCGCAGCTACTGGGACCCGGTGTTCGGCACCTGCGTCTTCCTGTTCTCCTTCCTCATCCCGGTGGCCATCATCAGCGTGTGCTACAGCCTGATGGTGAAGCGCCTCCGCAGCGTCCGGATCCTGTCGGGCTCCAAGGAGAAGGACCGTAACCTGCGGCGCATCACCCGCATGGTCCTGGTGGTGGTGGCGGCCTTCGTGGTCTGCTGGACGCCGGTGCAGATCATGGCGCTGGCCCAGTCGCTGGGCTTCAACCTGGGCTCCCTCCTCACCGTGGCCCTGATGCACTTCTGCATCGCCCTGGGCTACGTCAACAGCAGCCTGAACCCGGTGCTCTACGCCTTCCTGGACGAGAACTTCAAGAGGTGCTTCCGGGAGTTCTGCCACCCGGGCCCGTTCCGCCTGGACGGCCGGCAGCAGTCGGGCCGCATGAGGAGCATCGCCCGGGAGGTGGCCTACAACTGCAAGACGGCGGACGGGAACGCCAACCCCGCGTGACTAGGCGTGGAGCTGCCCCTGGTCTGCCACGAGCCCCAGAACCGCCACCAGGGGACCGGGAGTTCCAACACAGAGCTCACGCAGATCACCACCCTCTAGCAGTGCGCCGGCCCCCTGGGCTGGGGCCGAAAGGGAGCGGGCCGGGGCGGGGGGCCAGAGGCGGCCCGGGGCAGGGGAGGCGGGCCAGGGTTGGCCCCGGGCGGGGGGCCAGAGATGGGCCGGAGCCAGGGGCCGGAGTTTCCGCGGGGAAGGGGCAAGGTCCGAATGGCCTGGCTGGGGCCTGAGCCGGATCTGAGCCATTTGAAGGCCGAGCAGCGAGGTCAAGTACTCTAAGGGACCGTCTACCTGGGACAAAGGGGCTCTACTTCTCTCAGTGTCTTTACTTCACATGGGTGTTCTTTACAAAGACTCCATGTTGTGGCTTGTTTTGATAGGTCGAGGGAACACCTGGGGTTTGATAGGTCGAGGGAACACCTGGGGTTTGATAGGTAGAGGGAACACCTGGGGTTTGATAGGTCGAGGGAACACCTGGGGTTTGATAGGTCGAGGGAACACCTGGGGTTTGATTGGTCGAGGGAACACCTGGGATTTAAAGGACAACAATCCCTAGTTTCCTCTTTACACATTTTCAGGACGATTCTGTAGAGTAGAGCAGAGGTCTGCTTTACTTTAACTATCCCGTTGACTTTAAAGGATGGTTATTAGTCTGCCATTGACCTGAATGGATGAGAATAAATCATCCATTGACTACAAAGGTTGATGATTGGTCTCCCATTGACCTGAATGGATGGGAATAAATCATCCACCTACTTCAAAGGATGATCATCAGTCTCCTATTTACATAAATGGAAGATGGTCTGTCTCCTCTTGACTGTAATGGTCCAACAGGGGTGACCTTAATGGTAGAGGATGAGTGTTCAACTCACAATAGATGATTTCAGTGAAATGTATCTCCTCTGAATCTGACGTATTGTCTGTTTGTTGTTATAGTATTATGTTCTTGTTGTAGTGATTTTTCTGTTGTTTCCTGCTTATTTGTCTTTTTTTATGCTTTAAGTAATCCCTGCAAGTGTATGTTTTTTTTATGTATGTTACTTTTATTTTGTTAAGGAGAACTTATCTGATTCCATGGCCTTAAATACCAAGCGAAGTCTGTTATAAATGCTGTCCAGTATCCTGGATGAAGCTTGTTGGTCTTTGATGGTGCTTTACTGTTAGTTTTCTATGACCTTCTGTTTTGTATGACTGTATAGGTGTTCAGTAGGTAAGAGCAGTGAATCACCACAGAGATTTGCTTATTGAATAATCATGGTTGATGAAATCATCGCAGGTGACAATGTTGCCTCACACTCTATACATTTAGATATATATTTTAGTATATACGTGTAGGTATATATTTTAATGTATACATATAGGTATATATTTGTTCTTATTTGCTCTGTCAAAAAAGCAACAGTATTTTATATTACAGTTTGTTTTGTAGCAGCACATTCTTAAAGTTAGATAAAAAGATACAAAGGACTAACAAAGTGCAGCAAAAAATATATATGAAAATGTGCAATGTGATGTTACTCTGTATATACAGTACACTGTATAGAGATACTATATGGATATACACACACACAAACACACACACACGTATATATATATATATATATATATACATAAACACATAACACATAAGTGTGTATATACACTGCCCCAAAAAATTAAGGTAACACTTAATTCACCCAATTAACAAATTCTATCAAAACCTTTCTTGTACATTGTGTAAATTTTGTAGAGAACAAAATGGCTTACCAACAGTCAAATTAAACCAAAATCACCAAGCAATTAAGTGCTGGATTCTAACTCACACCGAAAATCCAAGTAAACAACTAAAATCACAGGCTGTGTGTATTTCATCACAGCAACAATGTGACTCAGTAGTGTGTATGCTCCCCAAGGGCCACTGTGCACTCCTGACAACAGATGGAAAGTCTGTGCTGCTTCTTGTCGGCTCCAGAGGCCCGATACATAACGTCCCAGAGGTTCTCAAATAGATTCAGGTCTGGGGAACCTAAGGGCCAGTCAGTGGCAGCGATGCCTTTGTCATCCAGGAACTGCCTCCACACTCTGGCCACATGAGGCCGGGCATCGTCCTGCACCAGGAGGAACCCAGGGCCCCACTGCACCAGCGTAAGGTCTGACCATGGGTCTGGGGATCTCATCCCGGTACCTAACCGCAGTCAGAGTACCGTTGGCTTTGCATGTTGTGGCCTCTGTGACCCGCCAAGGATATGCCTTCCCATACATGACTGACCCACCGCCAAAAGCTGGATGATGTGGCCGGCAGCATAACTTTTACGACGGCGTCTTCAGTCTCTTTCACATCGGTCACATCTCAGTGTGAACCTGCCCTCATCGGTGAAGACAACGAGGCACCAACGGCGGACCTGCCGATCCTGGTCTAAGGAATGCCAGTCGAGCCACACGGTGCTGGGCTGTGAGCACAGGACGCACTGGAGGACGTCGGGCCCTCATGCCACCCTCATGGAGGTCATTTTGTAGGGCTCCTCCTGGGCGCCCCCTGAGCAGAGCACAAAGGAGCAGATGCCAGTCCTGCTTCTGGGTTGATGCCCTTCCACGGCCCTGTCCAGCTCTCCTTGTGTAACGGCCCGTCTCCTGGTATCTCCTCCACGCTCTTGAGACTGTACCGGGAGACACAGCAAACCTTCTTGCGACGGAACATATGTTTGCGCCATCCTCGAGGAGCTGGACTACCTGGAGGAGCTGGACTACCTGTGGACTACCTGTGCAACCTGAATGGGCTTCAGGTACCACCTCAGTAGTGACAAGGACACTAGCAAAATAAAAGAAACTAGGAAGGAAGGATGAGACGGGAGCAATTGTCTGTGGCCACCACCTTCTAAACCATTCACTTTTTGGGGGGTTTGTCTTGCTGTCGCCTCTGCACCTGTTATCACGTTCATTTGCACTAAAACAGCGGACATTGATTCACTATCGCTTATGTTTCCTAAATGGACATATTTATATCCCTGAAGTTTAATTGACTTGGTGGTATACTGTGATGATTAAATTTTCCCTTAATTATTTTGAGCTGTGTATATATATATATATATATATATATATATATATGTGCGTATGCACACAAACACAGAAATATAGAATTTGTATGTATTGTTTAAGTAATCTAAGCCAATTCTATTATTGTTATTGGTGTAGATTTGCCTCGTGAGTCTGTACTCGTGTTGTTAAATATTTTCTGTGTGAAGGCACAGGTAAAAAAAATTCTTACTTTACATGTCCAGACCACTTGAATGTGAACAGAGTATTATCAAAAAGCCAAATTTAGCAAAAACTTCTGTACTATTATGAAAAGAGCAAAACAGTGTATGCATAAATGGTTGTGGCTGTAATGAAGATTGTAATGGTTTACTTGTAAGCTGTGTTTTACTTAGCTATTCATAAATATTAATTGATCGTTAATTTGTCCATGATGAACTGAGTTTGTACTGTAGCCAGCTTGTTCTTTATCCTGAAAAACATTTGCCGAAGCTTGAAATATAAAATTGTGCATACAAATAAAATGTCAGTGATGAGAATCATCCCTTGTTTTTTTATTCAATTCAATATTTATATATATATTATCTAAACTTCCATACCATAGGGACTTTAAAGTACGCTCTTAGAGGAAAAAATTGTTTCTAAAGGGTTCTGTACCTCTGCAAGAACTCGTTTAGGATCCTTATGGTTCTTTAAATGGATCTCTTATGGGGTGAGTCTAGTAACCCTTTTGGAACCCTTTTGGAACCCTTTGGTATATGTCAAATAAAATGTCACAGGTTCCAACTTGCTTGAATGTAAGGCTTGGTCCATCTGTGCCTTCCACTAGCATTTCCGTAGGCTTAAAATAGAATAGCAAGGGATGATATAAATGAGTTGCTAAATAACCCAGCAGACAATTCAACGTTTTAGGATTATAGTTGACTCATAATTTTCAACCATTCCTCAAATCCCCAGGTTTTTCAGAAATGCTGGTTTCTACATTTTATAGAATTACAAGAGAATAAAAGCTCTCTGCTCAACACCGCATTGTTAATGCCAGAGAAAGGACATTTGATCGATCCCCAAGGCAGGGCATTTTTACATCATTACCATCATTATCTTTTCCCTCAGTATCTCCTCGCCAGCTGAAGGTAAATATGTACCTGAACACATTAGATAAAGTGCAGATTTGATGGAGTATACTGCATTACAGATGAAAAACAGGTGATAATTGTTGACAGGGCCGGTTCTAGACATAAACCACATAAGCCGTCAGTTAGGGCACCCGACGGCTAGAGGCCCCAAATCAAACTTTGCCTAGTACCCCAAAAAGCCTAAGATCTTCATTGGCTGTTAATATGTCAGTCTTGTTCATATAGCATGTACATGGGATTTAGACATTGGATTGTCTGTCAGATCATATTGGAGGAAGAATACCATCGTTTTCTTTGTCATGCCACACTTAAATCTGCAGTTGAGACGATACAATGCCTATACACAGTTAATTGACTGGCATTTAATTTCACAGCGTTTTACAATCCAAAACAGCTGAATATGCATTTCCTATTGAACTGGAAACAACATTTTCTAATATGTGCTATGTCTATGTTAATGTACCTAAAAACGATGCCTTATTGTGTCCGACATATTCTGTAAGCCGAAGAGGAAAGGTAATTTTTGACATATCCAAGCATCAGCAAGTATGAGGCCATGGAGGGAGGTGAAGGTTCACAACCCATGCAGTGATTGGCCAACTGTTGCATTTCAGCATCAATATTTCATTTGTTTCCCTTGTTGAGTTGCCATAGTTACAGTTCATATGGAAACCATCCTGCCTGTTTCACACTGGAAAAAACACCAGTGACTCTTATACACACAATTCAAAGCAAAATGTTTTTATGTGGTTTGCAACGGGTAATATCTTTGTGTACTCTGTAGAAACAACCCCATGATTAATGCCACCGTGAAAACACTTTATCTGAGATGTTTCCAGGGTGTTTTGGTTTAAACCTCAATGTTAGTTTCAAGACACACAGAAAGTGGTTTTTATAAAACAGAAAACAGGTGTGAATGTGTCCAGAGGTTTTTCAATTTGAATATAGGCACATTGTACAAGACTGTTCTAGGTAGCACCAATCAAATGGTAAATGGCAAATTTATTATCTTCTTTTGATTTTTCTTATAATGATAAATGCCTACGATGAATTTTTTTCTATTCAATTTAAACTTTCACCCCCTGACAAGATCCTCCGACGATCATCCAATGAAGCCTTCATCCGGTCTACTCGGTTCTGAATTCTTTTGTTTTCAGATTGACTGCCAACCATCTGCCTTCATATCTATCACAGCCCTCTTTTCCACCAATCATCTACATGTTTCTCAATCACTCCCCCTCTCCCCTCTCCCCTTCTGCCCCTCATCACACCTTCTCCTTTCTCCTCTCGACCTCCCTCTTTCATGCTGTTCGCAAGACTTCTGCAGCGATCTGTTCACCGCCCACGGACGGCCAGACGAGCCTCACAGTGACTCTTCCTCTTCTAGTGACGTCATCCCTCCATCGTCCGTCTCCTCATCCCCCATCTCTCGCCATCGTCCGTCTCTGCATACCCCTATCCCTCATCGCCCGTCTCCTCATCCCCTATCTCTCCATCCCCCATCTCCACCTTCCCACATCCTTCCATCATCCATCATCCATCTCCTCACCCCATCCCTCCGTCGTTCATCTAATTCTTCTTCTTTCGGCTCTGTTTTAGGATTTGAAGTTCAAAACTCCTATTCCGTACAAGTACACATCCTCAGCATTGAGGCATTTCTGAACATGTGGGTTTTACATGTAAGAAATAATTCACCATTTGTAGGGACATGGAAGAAAGCATGCTCAACTGTCCCAGAGGGCACTTCTTGTCATCTAGCTTTTATGAACGGATGTGGGAGAGAGAGGTAATGTGTTATTGTGTCAACAGTGCCAGTGTAAGTATTATATGTTACCTGTTGACAATCCAGAACAATAAAAATGCATTTGTCCATAAAATCATACCCTCCAAGATATATGATTAACTGAGCTGTACGAAGGGCCTGGACTTGTCATGTTCACATTTATAAATCTGGAACAGAAAATCTGAAATAGCAGAGCACACATTATCTCTGTTAGTTGTTTGGCCTTGTTGAAAACACATCAAGCAAACACTCCATATTTTTTCCTCCCTCTCTCAATCTGTCTTTTCAGCTCCATCACCACCTCAATCACCACCTCCACCCTCTTCCTGTGTCACTAGCGCAGCCATCTGTTATCTTTGTGGGCTAGGATGCTGCCCACCGGACTGATTTGTGTGAGTTACCAGGAACCCCTTCAGACTCCGTTACGGTTACCGGGTGACGAAGCAGTAAACTTCGCCTGCCTCTCAGATGACCGTTTTACCAGAGCAGTGGAGTCGCTCTCTGAGGACACCGGGCATAGCAGACCAGACTCTAGGGTCACGATCAAACAAGACCTTGTTACAATACAATACATGTTTCATTAATATTACCCTTCGTCTGCTAGCCAAATAGCTAGCCAACTTGCACGTTAACAGCGGTTCTAAAATCGTAAGTAACGTCTGCCGGCAAACAAAAGTCTTCACTTGATGTGAGTGTAAACTTTGTCTGATTAGGTTCGGTTTTAACATGAGCTTTTAGCAAATTTTTTCAACTGTTCCTACAATGATAAAGATGACTTTTAGGGTGGATTTGGAGATGGAATTGGCATGTTACGTAAATTTAAGCTGGAAAAGAGACCATTTATGGTGAAAAACGATTCCTCCACCTTCTGTCCCACAATGAAAGGGAAATGTGAAAGTATTTTTTATGATATCCTGACTGGAAAATCTTTGGGTATGACCCAAAAATCTCCAATAAATAATTTCTAGGATATTAGGTTTTAACATACTTTAGTGTAAGTATAAATGAAAACTTGTTCTCAAATAGCCTACCTGGTTAAATAAAGGTAAAATAAAAAAATTGATTGATAGTTTGTGAATTAAATTCAGAGTAAACAATCAACATATGGAGCCCAGGAACTTGTAGACCTCCCATCATGAATATATTCTTGTATGTTTTATAGCCATTTATATTATCTACATTCTTGATGTCATAGAACCCTGATTAGACATGTACATAATGTTCATGCTTGAAGCCCCAGCAGCTATTCGTAGAAACCCATTGCTAACAATAACTGACGTGAGAAATTGAAATAGAACTATCCAAACAGCAAGCTATTATGTGAGCAATATTGAAGCCTAACATTGATGCTGGGAAAAAGCTTGTAGGGAATATTTGCCTACGTTGTTCTCAGAATTCTTGTAATCATCATTTACAATGCCTAATTACTCTGGATTTGGATGAGGAAAACATTTACTCCTGGATACATGAATGTTCTTCACAACGTATTTGGATGAGGATGACATTAACTTCTTGATACCTGACAGTCCTTCACAGTGTATCTGGATGAGGACGACATTAACTCCTTGATACATGACAGTCTTTACAATGTATTTGGATGAGGACGACATTTACTCCTTGATACATGAATGCTCTTCACAATGTATTTGGATAAAGATGACATTATCTCCTTGATATATGCCAGTCCTTCACAATGTATCTGGATGAAGACGACATTAACTGCTTGATACATGACAGTCCTTTACACTGCCTATTTAGTCTGTATTTGAATGAAGACAACCTTCACTCCCCCAAATAATAATGGGTCAACCCCAAAGGCGACCAAAAGGTTGTTGGATCAAATCCTGGATTTGAACAAGGTAAAAACAAGGCATAAAAGGCATGACTCCTGTTCCTGAGCAAGGTAAGAAAAGAGTAAAAGTTTTTTTTTTAAATACACAATGTTACATGGAGTTTGTAAACATTCAAACACATGCTATGTTCTCAATTTCGCCAAACTTTTCTTTCCCCTATCTGAGGATAATGAAAAGTCATGACTACCATTATGGCTTTTTACTTTGGTCGTCTATTTCCCAAACCTTGCTATGAAAAGGCAGGGCCACCCAATTCAGCAATGGAATTGGAATAAAGAATGTTTGAATCACTCAAAGTTCCAAATTGCAACATCTATTGTGGGGGAAAGCAGGCACTGCTGTTGCACTGTGCACTTAGATAAGGTAATGATGTTGGTAATAAAAGAAAATGTTTCTTGAACATTGCATTTCAGAAAACAGTGTGAATAGATCGTAATTCCTCCATGTTACCAGGGAGAAAAGAAAAACACACATTGTTGGAGATGTGGATAAATATGACTCTCTTTACTACACTGCTTCTGAAATGTGATGTTGAGTTAAAAATAGACTTACACATAAATTAAATAAATCTAAATAAATTAATACAAATACTAAGCAGAAATAGAGTGAAATGGGGGAATACCCCAATGCCATTTGCACTCTTGCCAGTATTCACTCATATTCACTCTAATGGCAGAGGTCCCCATGTAATCCTATTCACTGTGATGTTAAAGGCTCCCATGTAATCCTATTCACTCTAATGGCAAAGGCTCCCATGTAATCCTATTCACTGTGATGTTAAAGGCTCCCATGTAATCCTATTCACTCTAATGGCAAAGGCTCCCATGTAATCCTATTCACTGTGATGTTAAAGGCTCCCATGTAATCCTATTCACTCTAAAGGCTAAGGTCTCCATGTAATCATATTCACTGTGATGTTAAAGGCTCCCATGTAATCCTATTCACTGTGATGTTAAAGGCTCCCATGTAATCCTATTCACTCTAATGGCAAAGGCTCCCATGTAATCCTATTCACTCTAATGGCAAAGGCTCCCATGTAATCCTATTCACTCTAAAGGCAAAGGTCTCCATGTAATCATATTCACTGTGATGTTAAAGGCTCCCATGTAATCCTATTCACTGTGAAGTTAAAGGTCCCCATGTAATCCTATTCACTGTAATGGCTAAAGCGCCCATGTTATCCTATTCACTGTAATGGCAAAAGTCCCCATGTAATCCTATTCACTGTGATGTTAAAGGCTCCCATGTAATCCAATTTACTGTGATCAAGGTAATCTTATATGTTGTGATCTAAAATGTCCCCAGGTGATTTTATTCAATGTAATCCAAAAGGTCCCCAGGTAATCTTATTCAATGTGATGTAAACAGTTCCCAGGTAATCGTATTCATTAAACTGACCCTTAAAATGTATTTAAGACGAATTACACTTGCATCCCCCAAACAAGGCAACCTGCCCTATGACGATGGTGCATTAGACAGATACAGCTCATTTGCCACTTATTCTGAAGTTTCATACTCAGATCCATCATTTTAATTGTTCTCTTCAAATAAAGTGCGACTCATTTTGACAAGTGCTGTAAAATATCTCTCAACGAGTGTTTAATCCAATTTCATCCAACAATGTATTTTGAGAAATGTAATACACATTTCTAAAGTGAACAACCCTTATTAAAAAAAACAATTACGTTTTAAAAACATACGTTGATAAATAGTGAAATGTTTATGAGCTCTTTTCAGTTTTCAAATTGTATATGAAATATTCAACAAATAGAAAAAAGCAAAACATAAAGTTTGCAGAAAAACAATTACAACAAGCAAAAGCAAGATTTTATTGAAGTCTATTTTGTCATTTTAATAGCGTTAACATGGCTACTTACAAAAGTTGGTTTAGATAATTGCAGATAAATCCAAAAGCAGTTAATGTTGATTAACTATGTAATTGTAAGAAGCAGTAACAGCAGATTGCTAATCTAGTGTGTTTAAAATGCCATGACGGTTTTACACTGTCAAGAAGGAAACCTGATTAAAACCCTTTCTTTTCAACGGCTCCTTAGCAACTCTAAACTATGCTGCCACCAGATAATAAACAATGTCAGGATATTGGTGCACAATTTCATGCCGCGTTGCCTTGTTCTGTATTTGCTTGCCAACCTAGTGTAAATGCTGAAAGTCAGATTGAACCAATAGTGTACTGTCAGAACAGCAATCGTCACCTGGTCCAAAATATCATCACAGTCTACTGTTAGCAACACAACCATCACCTGGTCCAACTGTCTTCACAGTTTACTGTTAGCAACACAACCATCACCTGGTCCAACTGTCTTTACAGTTTACTGTTAGCAACACAACCATCACCTGGTCCAACTGTCTTTACAGTCTACTGTTAGCAACACAACCATCAACTGGTCCAACTGTCTTTACAGTTTACTGTTGGCAACACAACCATCACCTGGTCCAACTGTCTTTACAGTTTACTGTTAGCAACACAACCATCACCTGGTCCAACTGTCTTTACAGTTTACTGTTAGCAACACAACCATCACCTGGTCCAACTGTCTTCACAGTCTATTGTTAGCAAGGCAACCATCACCTGGTCCAACTGTCTTTACAGTTTACTGTTAGCAAGGCAACCATCACCTGGTCCAAAATATCCAGAAACACAACTCCATGGTTCTCAAGTTTTTTTATGAAGGTTGAAGGTTATGAATTTTTTTACCAAATTAATTCAATCACCATTTTGGGGATAAATCAAGGATGACCCTGGTGTAAACAACGACATCAGTGTTGCAACTTAGTTTGCTAGTGTCTCCTGGTTTCCCTTGAATGTGTGTCCAATTAAAGCCAAAGACAACCAGATGAGGAGAGATCCTAACTAGCGGTGACATTAACGAAAAAATACGAATTAAAAGTCAGAACGCAGGACACCTGTGGCACTGCGACCTACAGATGCCGGAGATGCCAGTTGGCAACAACTCACCGGTAACACAAACAAGTGTGTCAAACAGCTGTCTTCGTACCCAAAGCCCAAGTTTTTCAAATCGTCACCTAAATTAGCAATGCCATCAGTTGCCAGTGTCAATGGGAAAACCAGTCATGCCATTAACTACATCAGGCGTGTTACCATGACCCCAAGGGGAGCAGCCGTCTTCGCACATGCCAGTGGGAACTGCCAGGCCGGCAGAATAGGGTTCCAAATTGTTGTTGCATTTCCCAAAGTCCCCATGCCTGTAACTCCCAGCTGGTGATTGATGTAGTAACCCCCCCCATGCATCCAGCTCCAGCCATCAAATGGCCGTCATCTGTCCTTCCCCCTGGAGGTGATATCCGATGGCCACAGGAAGCCTTGTAATATGCAGAAATTGGCTGCCATTTGCACTCTTTCTAACGCCTCTTCTCCTTATGCCTCCTGTTTTTCCCCCGGTTGATTTCCTTCTTCCACAAGCACCGGGAGACATAAATGTCAGCTTCAAAAGGTCAGAGAGCATTTTCTGTTCCATATAAAAGTAATTCCGCAGAAATAGTTGATAAAAAAAAGCGAGAGGAGGCTCTGGTAGCGCTTTGAAGACCTTTTGAAGAAGTGGTACAGCCGTTGGTATTGCCTCAAGTCCTTGCGAAATGCAATGCTGTTGTAGTGCCATGGATGTGAATAAAGCAGTATCCTTTTCTGGAAGTCGCTTTTTGATAAGATTGCCGTGATAAATTTGCTCTTGCTTGCAATTTTATGTCGGGGGGGTAAAACAACTATGTTTACATTTTGATAAAACAGTGCATTCTTCTTAGTGACTGTAGTTGGGCTTGGAAGACTACTCATCACTCCTAGGGATTTCAGAGAAATGAGAAACACAAAAACATTGAAACACATAGTCATTGCATTTTAAATTTGGTAAGACATCCAGTCAAAAGGAGGCTATTATATTTGTTAGTGTTGGTTATATTCTTAAATGTCAAATTGTAGTAAGTTATAGTGTGATATCCTGTGAGATGGTAAAGCATAGAAAGGTGAATATTGGCAGGATTGCAAATGGCACTGGTTACACACTGTCTCATGCATTGCCATGCCATGCCAATTGGCATTAAGGTTTCACTATACGTTACTTAGAATTGTCAAATTTGGTACATAAGTCCCCCCCCCACCACTAAGAACATATTGGCCTGAATGACCAAGTCCCCCCATGATGGATTTTCTGCCATTTGGAATGTTTGTAAAAACAGCCAAATCTTTACTTCTCTGGCACGGATTGACTGATCTCCACCTTAATTGTTTTGTAACATCTGAGAATGAGGTTCTAGCAATGTGGACAGGGTTTAACACAAATGCTAATAAATCGAGCATAGATATTAAGTTTAGTCAAACTTGGTACACGTGTTCAGACACGATGTGTGCTAGCCCATTCAGATTGATTACAAGGCGACAATATAAAGGGCATGTTTTTAAATCACCTACACTGATTGAGCAGGGAAATATTGCCCAAGTATCATAATCTATTTTAACGCTAAGTGTTGATTTTTTTGTCTAGCGGTGGTGTGTGCTGTTGTACAGGAATAAGCTTTGGGGCATGCACACTGTCTCATAGTGGCCATGTTGTTTTAGCTAGACCCCTGGCAAATAAAGCCTTTAATAAAAGTGGCCACATGGATGCTACATGCAATGTTTCATTGGGATCAAGCCATCGGTCACAGATGAGTAGCATTTTAAAGAATGAAATGTGGTAGACAAGTACAAAAAAAAAATCTATTGCATTAACTTTTCATGGTATATCTTTGATGTTTTGGGTGAGGAGCTGCTGGAGGAACTGATGACGTGGCAGCAGTTGACGCTTAAAACGACTGCTTTGTGAATGCAGACTGCTATCACCAAGCAGTCTAGCATAATATATATTATGCTGATCTTGAATACATTTTGCAACGTTAAGTGCTGTCTTCCATCCCTTATGTTTCTTTTGAACCTGACCAGATATCGGTGGAGCCGACACACAGAACGATTTGTCCAGTTCAAAGGTCAGGACGCTGGTAGAGGCTGACAGGACAGGGAGGAGCGATAACAACCTACACCCTTCGATGTCCTTTCTTTGATTGGGCCATGGAGAAGAAGCAGGTTCAGAGGTCAAGACCCTCGGAAGATTGCTGATTATATACAATGTTAAGAGGTCACCAGTCAAGTCACAAGCTTGGCTTGGTCAGAAGATTTATTTGTACCTGTGTTTTACTGAGACAGTGCTTCACAGCGAGAATTGGGACTGTCCACAAACACCCTCTGAATTGAACTGTACTTCGCTCAATAACACTGCCTTAATGATAGATCTCATAAATATCACTATAATGTTTCATTATATATTTTCTATTATTCTGATATTGAATGTAAATGCTGTTAAATGATAATTACTGTTATATTCACTACTTACCCCGATAGGACTTATGATACCAAAAGAGTAATAGAGGGTGTTTATGAATATAATGAAAAAAGCACAGAGAGCAGAGTACATCAATAATCCTGCCAGGACCACACACACACACGCACACATACACACACACACCGGCTCATGAAGCCCGAACTCCTCATGAATAATGCACAGCTGTAGCCCAAAGTGAAGGAATGGAATATGGTAATCTTTCGAAAAGCTCTTTTGCCTTTTTTTCATTTTATTTCCAGTGACATCAAAACACACAGACACACACGAACACACACTCGACGACAATGGAATGACTATTCAATTATTGCGTCAGAGCTCCAGGAGTGGCCGTTTTTCAGTTGGAGAGACGGAACCCCAAGTAAGGCTCAGCCCTCTAACCCCCTAAAACTGCCCCTCCTGATGAAACAGCCCTCTAACCCCCTCTAACAGCCCCTCCTGATGGAACAGCCCTCTAACCCCCTAA
>JACXGK010010560.1:0-17635 GCA_016801125.1 Novumbra hubbsi | reverse complement strand
TGACCCACCACCAAAGCGGTCATGATGTTGCAGGCAGCATACCGTTCAGTATGGCTTCTCCAGACTACTTCTTCCACAGTGTGATCCTGCTCTCATCTGTGAGGAGAACCGGGTGGACCTGCCATACTGGTGTTCTCTGGCGAACGCCCATCGAGCTGCTTTGGTGCTGCTTTGGAGCTGCTTTTAGCACAGGTCCCACTAGAGGAGGTAGGGCCCTCATGCCTCCCTCATGGACCACTAGAGGACGTAGGGCCCTCATGCCTCCCTCATGGACCACTAGAGGACGTCAGGCCCTCATGCCACCCTCATGGACCACTAGAGGACGTGGGGCCCTCATGCCTCCCACATGGACCACTAGAGGACGTCGGGCCCTCATGCCACCCTCATGGACCACTAGAGGACGTGGGGCCCTCATGCCTCCCACATGGACCACTAGAGGACGTCGGGCCCTCATGCCACCCTCATGGACCACTAGAGGACGTGGGGCCCTCATGCCACCCTCATGGACCACTAGAGGACGTGGGGCCCTCATGCCACCCTCATGGACCACTAGAGGACGTCGGGCCCTCATGCCACCCTCATGGACCACGAGAGGACGTGGGGCCCTCATGCCACCCTCATGGACCACTAGAGGACGAAAAATGTATTTAGAGTATATTCTAAATGTATTTGAGTATATATATATATATATATACAGCTAAGTAAAACATTAAAAGACAACTGCACATCCCAAAATAGTTGAAACATTTTGAGTGAGGAACAGAACGGTGCAAATTAAGAAACCACTGCAAGTTGAACTCTTCTGTTCCTCACTCAAAACTTTCCTCATCAAATTAAAGGAAAGAAAAAGCCAGTGCATAGGTCTCTTATTTTTTAAATACAAAGTATTGGGACACCTATTTCATTACACCTGCAGGAGCTTGTATGACATAATATTCTTAGAGCATTAATATTGAGTTGGACCTTTGATTTTGGAGTGTGTCTGTAGGATCTTTTGCCGATTCTTTCAGAATAGCATTGGTGAGGTCAGACACTGACGTTGGAGGGCCTGGCTTTTAGTAGGTCTGGACAGGCAATTATGTTTGACTGGGGTGAGGTGACTATGCATCTGTTTGTCCCAAAAAGGTTGGCCATTATTTTAAATGACAAGTTCAAATGCCCTGATTGTGTAACGGACCGACTATAAAAAGAAATAGAGTAGTGCCATACTGGCACAATGATTCACAGAGTAATGCTTTTCAAATGGTATGATGGAAATGGCTAATATTATAGAGTGATTCTGAGATTCTTATGGCTAGAATGTATTCCAATGGTATCACATGAGACAGAAACGTGTGACACTATGGGAATATCGAGACAGAAATGAAGAAGGACAGAGATTCAAAAAGACATAAAGAAAACGGAGCGAACCAGGCATAAAGAGGGTGGGAAAATGAACCCTCTCTCTTTCTCCATACAGCACGGCCACTGTGGCCTGCCAGCCACTCACAGCTGATGAGAGGCAAGAGGTGACAACCAACGCGGAGGTGGGCACTGCCACGGGCAGGGACGGAGGATACATCCGAGAAAAGAGACGACACAAACATGGCAGCTATCGTCGGACGCGGAGGTGAGTGCCACTTTCTCGCAGTTGCAAGTTCCACCCGGAATATGAAAGATTGCATTTTTTCCTTTTCATTCCGCTTTGGTGACAGTATTCCAAATGTCTTTGAAGGGGAACAAACTGATGATAAAGAGGAAAACATGTACCTTCTACTTTTCAGTGTTCCAACGTTCTTCTAACCAAACGTTTTCAAGTTTTCTTCGGCACAAACTGTTTGTGTTGCATGCAGATCTTTAGAAGCCAGAATACACCTTGAGGGTTTGTCGCCCAGGCTACATCCACAAGGCCACCCTATTCTCTACATTAGTGCCCTACTTTTGACTGGAGCCCTATGATTCATGGTCAGAAATAGGGCACTATAAAGGGAAGCCATTCAGGACACAGGACCTACCTCTCTAAAACAGAGGTAATCTCAGCTTCCTGATGCTTCTTGGTGAGGAAAACATAAACAGTGTTATCAGCCTCAGCCCAGAGCAGAACATAAAGGTGTTGTGAAATACTTCCAAACCAGCCCCTTTCATGAACAGTCCACACCTCTACCCACCACCATTCATCCAACAACCTTACTTTCTTCCCTTTACACCCCAGAATCAACTCCCAAACGATCCCCTATTCCCTAAATAGTGGCCTACTCGGGACCGGGGACCAATAACCTTTAGTCAAATGTAGCAATCACTTTAGGGAAAATGGTCCAATTAGGATTGAAGCAGAAATAATTATTTGCCAAGTCATTTCTAGGCGAGAAAATCTATTTTGTCAGATCTTTTAAAGCTGCAATAAGTCTCTTGGCTCCTTCAAGGCCGTGCCGGGCGCTAGGGCACAGCGGAGGCGGCGATCGATATGTAAAACACGAGAAGACATCTTAAGTGTTGCCAGGATCATAAGCACTGGAAATCACTGGCTGGTTGAACTGGTTTCAAGCTTAGAGCAGGGAGATATTGGCAGAGAACAAACAAAGACACATGAATCACAGTTTCTGATGTGCTTCTGACGATCATCATCCCACCTTCTAAACCCCGACCGCTCCGCTTTTAAACACTACATGTCCATGGAGGAATCATTTCTTTGTTGTTTTGGGTCCTGACTTGGGCCCGGGGAGATCCGTTTTTTTGGAGGGGAGGGAAGGTCACAAAGAGTAAAAACGGCTGAATCCAGCAGATGCTTGGTAGGCAAAGATTCTGTGTTGAGTTTTCATTGGTCACCCTGGTGAAACTAACGGGGAGGTGTGGAGAGCAGGGGAACATCCGTGAACCTCCCTCTGGCTGTGGGGATCAGCACCTGACGGGTAGAAGTAATGGCCTCTATCAGAGGCCTGTTTATCACGGCGGTGCCCTGAAGGTCAGAGAGCTGAGGACGAGAGGACAGCAGCCCAAACCAGCCCTGACACCGCAATCATTACGGTCCCACCGCGCCACAAGCAAACACACCGCAGAGCCGCTCGGTGCCGACCTGGAACACACGTGCTGCAACATGAAAAAGCCCGCTGACTGACATCGACCGAATCACCTCTAAAATTGTCGTAACAGTGACTGAGGAGACCAATTGCTGTAGTTTTGAAAGTGAAATGCCCATTCTTGCTTGATATAGGATTTCAGCGGCTCAACCGTTCGGGGTCTACTTGGTCATGTTTTCGTTTCGTAATGCGCTAAATGTTGTCAATGCGTGACAGGTCTGGACTGCAGACAGGCCAGTTTAGCACCCAGACTATTTTACTACGGAGCCATGCTGTTGTAATACGTGCAGAATGTGCTTTGGCATTGTCTTGCTGAACTAAGCAAAGCCTTCCCTGAAACAGAAGTTGCCTGGTTGGCAGCATATTTGGCTCCAAAACCTGTATATATTGTATATATTTTGCATTAGACATTCTTTTGTCCCTGTCTGAGATTTTTTGAAACATGTTGCTGGCATCAAACTCAAAGTGGGCATCTCTTTTTCAAGAAACAATAACATTACTCATCTTCAACTAATGACATGTTTGTGCTATTGTCTATTGAATGCAAACACCTGTGCGGCTCTCATTCCTGGGTAGATATTTCTGCCGTAATAATGGTTAATGATAGTTTCATAAGACTATTTTTGGTGTATACATAAACTCATCCTAAAATTAATAATTTCTGTAGGTTAACAGATGCCGCAATGAGTTGGCTTCTAAAAGCGACATGGATGCAAGTTAGTTTTCCATCAGACGTCAGTGGATATCATTTTCTACTCAATATATCAATGTATAGACAATGCAAATATCCACCGAACATCCATCATAAAATGGAAACGGCTTGGTTTGAATGGAAACGGTTGATGGTGGAATTCAGCTTCAACATGGAGAATACATTCTACCTAGTAATCCTACAGAATGAAAAATATATTACCAGTACCCATTTTACAAATTTTGGGTTAGCCATAGTGTGAATGCATCTGTGGTCAACCCCTCACAACATAAACAACACCATCCTTCTCATAAAGAAAGAGTTTATTTCTGGAAAGCAAATGGCTTCATTCTCTTGAAGGGCCTGAGTTACTGGGAGGCAGATTTAATGAATGAAAAAGCTTTCTCATTAAAGAGAGAGTACTTTAGAGCCTTCTCTAAAACCAACCCTTAACACATTTCAGCTGCTAACGCGTAATGTTATCCAAAGCCTCGGACCTGCATCATTTATTATGAGCAGACCGTCTGACAAGTTCAATTTACATGCAACCGTGTGTGTGTGTGTGTGTGTGTGTTGGTGTGGGTAAGATAAACGGACGTGACAAGTCAACCTTGGAGGGAGGGACGCGAAAACACGTTTTCATCTGAGGGAAAGAATGACATAGAGGATAGGATCCACAAAAACACTATGTTGTCATCAGACATAATGGGTTTCCTGCTGGAGTTGGAGATTGTGTCTCTATCATGTTACTCAGTGGATCACTGTAGGCCTGTCGCATGGGAGTGTGCCTAAAGCCTTTCATAACACTGTTAGAGTCCGTGAGTTCCTCCTATTCAGTAGCAGGGAGCGGAGCGCTCATTGGTAAATCAAGGTTTTTGACAGATATGTGATCAGTGACAGGGACGAATGAACATGGAAAACAGGACATGTCAAATAAATACCGCAAGAGCCCAGGGATTAACATTAACAGTATGAACATCATGATGAACAACACATCAAATGTAATACACAAATACAGCAGAATGCACATTCGTTTAATTAAACTGGCCAAAATAAGTGAAAAAATTTAAATGATTTAACACTAGTTGATGTGTGACGCTTTTTTTGAGTGACGTAGTCAAAGTAGTCTTTAGTTTCTCTGGCAGCAAAACGTACTACAGCTGTAGAATTTAGACATGATTCGTTGGTGACAGAATTTTCATGAAAGTCTTAACATTTAGTTTTAACATGTAAAGAGTAAAACAGCAAGCAGCTGTCAGCCTCAGAAAAAAAGACGTCGAACTGATGCTTGGTTGCATGTTGCAAGAATGTGTGCATGTAAGAAATGTTCCAATATCAGACTCTGCTTTGAAGAACCAAAACAGACGGCTCTGCTAAACAAACTATACCAATGTAATCTAGTTGTGGACACAACTCGTCCTCATGCCAATCAAAAATACTCTTCATTTGTGTGTCTAGCATTCAAGAATGGACGCTACAGAAATAAGAACATGATGTGAACAAGATTTTCTAATCCAATTTACGGCTCATTCAGTAAAAACGTATTCTAACACTTTAAAATTACTTCAAAAAACATAATTAGAAGAAACCCCCGAGACAGCGGTTGTACAGGTCAGGCATAAGCATGTTCACAATAGAAGTGTTTCAATGTATTGTCTCTCCCTGGCTCCATGTCGTTGCTAGCAAATCCCAGTCACATTGATCGGAGATTTCATTCAACCATAGTGATGTACTTCATTAAATTACCGCCTGATGCACTCAGTGTATTCAATGTCAATTGAGCTGCTTAGCCTACTGCTGTATAGTTACGTTTTTGTTAGGCTATTTGCGTGTGTTAACAAATGTTTTATTAGCTTCTATTGTGCACAGCACACTGCAGGCACCGAAAAAACATTGACAAACTATTGTTTCCTTTGTTTCGTTTATTTTAAAAAGCTTTATGCGACATAATATGCCCACTGGCGAGCCTAAACATTGTCTGCTCACAGGGAAAGTGAGTAACGTTGATCATCTCCTAACGAGGGCACACGTCAAGGTCTGTGGAGATTCAATGCTAAGGGAACCGTCTGTTCTCATGGTCAAGGCTTGTGGGTCAGTCAGCAGGGCTGAGTACCTGCCCACAGTGATCTGAGGAGGGGCAAGCCACAAACTGGCACCTGGGTGCTGTGCGGTCCTGTAGAGTACATCCCTCGACGGCCGGGCTCGTCAGCGTACACTGGCTTCAGAATGTATTCAGACCCTTTTGATGTCTCCACGTTTCGTTTCTCCCAGTAATCAATGGCTTCTCTCCCGTGACTGCTCCTCTCTCTCACATCCAGTATTTACAGACATGTGTGGACTCGGCCAGTAGCGCTGAAAACCTTACAGCCAACCCTTCTTTAATTCAGGGCACCTCGTTTTATCTCCCCCAGACAACCTCTCCAATGCTTCTGATAACACACCATTTTTACTCACCTCATTATTGAAGCCAAGACAGCCAGCCTGCCCTCCCCTCCTCCCTCCACCCTCCCTCCCCGAGACACTCTGTCTCCCTCCTCCTTCCCTCTCTCTTTTATACTGGTTCCCTCCCTCCCCGAGACACTCTGACTCCCTCCTCCTTCCCTCTCTCTTTTATACTGGTTCCCTCCCTCCCCGAGACACTCTGACTCCCTCCTCCTTCCCTCTCTCTTTTATACTGGTTCCCTCCCTCTCCCACCGGCCTCCCATCACCCCCCTCCACAACCCCCACCAACCCCCCACCCCGTCTCTCTCTGTTGATACCTGAAAGGCCCATTTAATGAATTCAACAGCCATTTGTGGAGAGCAAATGAAGTGGACCTTTCGTGGAAACTTCATCCCAAGGGGGCGGATGGTCTCTGACAGGAGTTCCATCTCTTTATTGACAAATGAAAATCCTCTGGATGGAAAGGCAATGTCTAGGAGCGAGCATCAGCAGCAGAGAAACTAGCTAAAACCTGTCTGAAAGAGTGAAGCACCGGGGGGGGGGGGGGGGCTGTTCCATGCCAGTAAAGCTGTGCTTATGATTGAGGCCATGATGTTATCAAGACCATATCGGAGAATTAGCCAGGACAACGTTTTACAGTACTCCTTCACGTACTGCCACGTCATCTAGGGGGCACGGAACACCTGTTTTACATGGCATCGGAAAATGACTTCAAACCGATGAAGTGCCATGTCCCCGTTCTCTCCCCTGGGAGTTTATTTTTAGAACAGAGGTACAATAAGGGTGCCCCCTGCTGGCCGTCCAAAATCCAGCAGCATGTGGCCTCCCTTCCAGCCAGTGATTCTATGCCGCTGCTATGCAGAAATGCTCAGTCAATGTCAAGATGTACCATTCAGACATCTTTGTTGCAATTGTACTAGTGGTTATGAATGCTGAAAAGGAGTATGGCTATCGCCAAAACTTTCTTTTACCAACAAATCTGCCCAGCGTTTTTACCGTTATTGTAACAAGAGGTCATATTGATAGCCAGGCCCTTATTTTTAAAGACAAGCGCGGTTTACAGGTGCAACCGAATCTAAGGTTTCCCTCAAAGAGATTCCGTTCACTGTGAATCCCGATGGTGAGAAGCATTAGCAGTGCAGCTCAGAAATATCTATTAACCGGCCCGCCTCTGTCTCCCGTTGCAGTGTGTCGTATGATGATGATCTCTCACCACGGCCCCACGCTCCCAAGGGGAAGAAGAAGAAGAGGAAATCGCAGCGAAAGAGGAAGAGGAAAAGGTCAGTTGATTAAAGGCACCGGCGCTCAGATGGCCTTGCTCCGGGTCTATTGTTGGACAGAATTCGGAGGAAATTGAATTTGCAGAGACGCACAGAACGGGTGTGTGTGTGTGTGTGTGTGAGAGAGGGAGGCGTTGCCTAGTTCAAGACCGGAGACGGAGGAGAATTGATGTGGAAGGTGGTGTGTGTTCCTGTGTGTGTGTGGTTATGACTGATTGTGTTGTTTGTTTCACAGGTCTCCATCATGCAGCCTGTCTCCAGTGAGGAAGAGAAAGAAGAGGAAGAAGAATAAGAAGAGCTCCAAAAAAAGCAAACGGCACAGGTAGCTGCTTCGAAACGTTTGTGTCGTTGATCTTTTGTTGAATCGAGTTCTTCAGGCAACCCTCTTTTCCTGACAGCTTCAGGGCCTGTCTAGCTGCATAGCCCCAGCAAACCTTTCAATGTCATATACATTTTCAGTTAAGCAGCAGTTTCCATAGAATACCTAATAACACACGAGGGTTTGGAAGTCAACATTCTGAACCTTCTTGTCCTTCTACAGGTACACCTCTAAAAAAATAAAGCACAGCTCTTCAAGCTTAAAACGTAAGAGGAGGGATGATCGAAAGCACAACAAAAGGTTGGTCGATGGGATTTCCTGAATAAAATACACCTTTCATTACCGTACACCTTCGTTAGCCCAATCTGTCTTCTGGCTGTTGGTAAGCCGTGCTTCCACAAGGATATGGGAGACAGTATTCATTATAATCTTTAGAAATGTATTCCTATGGATCCATTTTGACAAGCCGCCAGTATGGGAAGACAATGACACAGCTTTAGTCTACTTACACTGAAAGCACCATGAAATCCTCCACTCTTGGAGTGAAAAGAAAAGACCAGAAACACAATGAATGCGGAAAAAAAAGGCACTAAAGGAAAATAAGAGAAACCAATTTCACGCTGTGAAGCGACAACATTTCTTCTTCTGTGAGCAGGGTAGATCTCCGTGCGGTTCGGCCGGCGTGACTGCTACAGAATGTCAGACAAGTGGCTTTTAAAATATAAATATGAATCTCCTTTCGCCGGTTTTTGGTCAACACGTCTCTTCGCCTTTTTTTTTCTTTTCATGAAGTGATTAGACTTTCCCTCAGAGTGGTTGCATTGACGAATAGGCTGGTTAGATGTCCTTCAAGTGTTTAGCCATTTCTTCGTCAGTAAGGAGATATTTATCCATTGATCTCTCCTTCTTTCATTTCCTGTTCCAGTTCGAAGGGTCACACCCACCGCAGACGGCGCCACCAGAGGTCCGAGTCAGAAGACAGTTCTGCCTGGCGATCCTCTAGCGCAGAAAGCAGGTTAGACCGACACACACACACTTTGACTGGACCCAACCCCTTCATCTCATGAGAGCCCTGGCATCCATTCTGCCGTATTTGACCTTGTCAAGTGGTCTGGTCTAATCTGATCTTGTTTGGTCTAATCTGGATTGGTTTTATCTGGTCTTATTTGGTTTGCTCTTCTCTGGTTTGGTCCTATCTGCTCTATTTTGGTTTGGTCTGCTCTGGTTGGGTCTGGTTTGGTCTAGTGGACTGGTGTTGTTAGCTATAGTCTGGTGACCACTGAATTGCCAGAGGTGACTCCCTGATAACACGAAGGGGTGACAACTGTAGCGGTAGCCTCCTTATCACAGCTTCACAGGAAATTGCTGGAAAACGACATTCACAGATCAATGGGCACTCAATTAGAATGACACTGCCAGATCTTTGATCTCTGGGCTGGCGCTGCACGGACACTAATAGAGTTGGTATTTGGTATTGGGATTTTATTTGGATCTCCATTAGCCACAGTCAAAGTAATGGTTATGCTCCTGAGGTCAATGAGAAAAGCACTACATCCTAAAATACATACAGGTATAAACAATAACAAATCCAAGACAAAAAAACTCAAAATATGATTGAGGTAGATTATTAAATATTGCCTTTATGTTAATTCAGAGTCCTAATAGACATTGTTTTATCACGTTGCAATCCGATTTCCTGGCTACCTTGAGAACCTGGGCTTGCAGAGAGTTTTATGTAGTCGCGTTTTTAGTACTCCGCAGCTCCCAGCTTATGTTCTGGACTGTGAGGGACCTATGTCTTACGATCAATTGACAGGAGTCGGAGACAGTTCAGTACCTTTAGCACATAAACACTGCTTACAAAGACCAATTGTGCAGTCAGTCTTTCCGCTACTCCAAACCCGGGAGAGGTTGACGTGAATGCTTCTGACTTTCAGCACTTGACTTTTTAACTGGGCTGTGGTCTAGGTGAAACTAGGACCTGGAGACAGAGGTCCTATAAACATCTCATCAGTGTTTCATCTGCATCTTGTTGTTGTTCTCCATTGGAGAATTTGTATATGTTTACTGGTTATTTGTATATGTTCTTTTAGATGGTTGTTGGACAAAAGAGGGTATTTATTAGATTAGAAAATGTCAGGACTTGGTTTGGCTTAGTTTTTTGCTTAGGTTAGTGTAAGGGAGGGTCAGTAACCCAACTCTCAAATGTTATTTGTCAACAGTCAATAAATGTAACAAATGTAGACAATGTAGTCTCGCCACTTCTATTGGCCTTCCCCTCTTGCCAGCGCTACAACGATTGACTCATCACAGGATGTCATTTACAGATTCATACCAGAACGCTTATTCATTCACCGTCTCATTTGATCAGTCATTTACTGATTCATACCACCGCTCATTCATTCACCCTATCATTCGATCAGTCATTTACTGATTTATACCACCGCTCATTCATTCACCCTATCATTCGATCAGTCATTTATTGATTCATACACAAACCGATCATTAATTTGCCCTCTCATTTGATCAGTCATTTACTGATTCATACCACCACTCATTTATTCACCCTATCATTCAATCCGTAATTTACTGATTCATACCACACCTCTCATTCATTCACCCTCTGATTCGATCAGTCATTTATTGATTCATACCACACTCCTCATTCATTCACCCTGTCATTTGATCATTCATTTACTGATTCATACCACTGTTCATTCATCTACCCTATCATTTGATCAGTCATTTACTGATTCATACCACCGCTTATTCATTCACCCTCTCATTTGATCAGTCATTTACTGATTCATACCAGAACGCACATTTATTCACCCTCTCATTCGATCAGCCATTTACTGAGTCATTTTCACATTGGCTACAGGGGAGGCAGAATTGAGAGCTCAAGGTTTCGAATGGAAGCAATCTTAAACCAGAGATGATTGCTTTTAAATCCCTTCTGGATCGTTCCATTATTGGGGGTTTCCCTGGGATATTCAGCAGAGGAAATCATTACTGAAATTGAACAGTGGCAGGTTTTATCTGACCCGAAGACAGCGCTTCGTCGGGAATGCGCCAAGAGACTGCCTCTGTCCCACATGGCGCCCTACACCCTTCCTAGAGCCATGTCAACCCTGGTCAATTAAGGACGCTTTGGGAATAGGGGGCCATTTGGATTGTAACTGTGGCTAGTAGAGAGACAACTTGAGTAGGAACTAGAATCATTTTGAATACCAGGCGATTCTACTATCAACTGTCCCCTGGAAAATGATTTTACACCATTTGTAGTCAGACTCAATCACACTAGAATGCAAAATCGTCAAGTCTACCAACATAAACCCATTTATCCCGGACAGCTCTAGTTCGAAATGTGAAGCGCTGCGGCTTAGAGAGGCTGGTCGGCAGTATCTGTCTGTTGGTTGGGCAATATTTTGAGCCGGTTTGTCTAAGCTCTACCGAAGACAACACACACACACAGCTGCTCTGCTGTGGCAGTCATTCGTCTGTAAACAGCAGAGATCCCGGTTCAGCTGTACATCCCCTGGACTCTGAGGCGGCCGTCTGATGCTTCTCCTTCCATTCTGCGATAGCTCCTAAACTGGACCTACGGTACATCACCTTGTCCCTCAGCGGCAGGCCGCCGCTAAGTCATATCCAGTGTTTGGAGAAACTTGTTCAGAAGTGCTGGGTAAAACATGTTCAGTAAACCCGGCCCTAGTGCTACCCAAAAGTGTATTCTCTCCACTGCTCACCAAGCTGAGCGTCGTTTGGAGTCCATTGGGTGGCTTTTGTCCCAACTACCATGGGCCGCAAAGCTCCCTCAACGAGAAAGTGTTGACATGTTACCTCCTTGTTCTCTGTTTACGCAGGCATCATCGGCATAAATCGGCGGATAACCACTCGTCAGTGGGATGCCTGTCAACATTGAGGGAGGACCCCGGTACAGCAAGCATAGAGCGCAGAGGGTTTGAGTGGGGGCCTGCGATCAAGTCAGTCTGTAAAACGACTCAGATCTTTCGCTCCATCCTTTCAGCTAGCACCGTAAGTGTTCCTCGGGTCTCAGCCTTAATTTTTCCGAACCGTGGTTTTGTTTTGTTACTCCATTGAGGCCATGTTAAACTGCGTCAACAGTGTTCGGGGATCTTTTTTCCATGTGTAACAACAGGCATAATGTATTTGCTTAGGATATTCATTTGTTGACAGAAGCAATTGGACCCCATATCTTGCTAAGCTAAAACATCTTCAAAGGAAATATTGTGCTGTACATAAGCAGCTTCCATTCCTCTTAGCCCTGATAAGCATTGCTTTTTGAGGTCTTTCAAATTAAAAGTAGTTCTGGATGAATTCCAATTATTTCTAAATTAAATAAGTTTTACATGGCCTGGATGACTTGTGTTGTTTCCTAACCTGCATTCTAATACCTTCCCATTTAGCAGTAATGTCATCTGTTCTCGTTTTTTCCGTTTGTATCTAACACTATCAAATTAATACAAAGTTAGCAGAAACAGCACCCGGGGAACTCTCTGGTGGTAGACATCTAATGATAATGTGTGGTGGACGCATTCAAGCTGCTGGTGTAAAAAGCTAATGGGGCAAGAATGAGTTGAATTTATCAGCGCAACGATTGTAGCAAAAGACTCGATTGTCAGCAGTGCTATTGTCTCGAATGTGTCTGTATTTCTTTAGCTCAAGTATTTCACTTCTAGTTTTTGTCAACAAAACAACACCCTTATAGAATTTAGAAATAGCTTCTGACTCCGTGGTACAATGGTATTAAAGCCTATGTCTTTGTTGACACGGTCAATCAAATATATCTGAAACAGGTGCAAGTTCAGGAATATTTGCAAGACTTAGCGGGTTGCAACATCTTCAGGAAGTGGCGTTTCTTTGTATGTGACTTGGAACTGGATTTGAAACCCAGCACAGCTCCATCCGCTTGTTGACTCATTGTCTCATGCTCGCTGAGACATGAAATACATTTAATTTCTCTCCAGTGATCATTAAACTATGCTAATTACACCCCAGATGTTTTTTAATCACAGACCACAGGGTTTATGAAATGCAATACACTGTACAGCCCCAAGGTGGCGTATGCATTTTATTATAAAGCCAAACCATTTTTTTTTAGTTTTTTTACAATTTGTTCCTTAAGCGGTAATTCAATCACATCACTTTTCGTTGTTTTTCATAGATTTTATTTAAGGCGTTTTCTTTTAGAAAAAAACTACAATTTCCTAGTTTCCAACATTTTCCAGCTAGGTTTTGTGCTAATAGTACTTGATTTGACAGGTTCTTTTTCAAATAACGATCAGTGAAAATGCATGTAGTACAGTCGTTCCTGTAGACATACAACACATTAAGAAACAATTTCATCATTGCTCTAATGAATTAGGTATGTTTAAAATGTCCTAATCAAAGCATGTCATAAATGAAAAAGGTAGGTATGAACACATAAGACATTCACTTATGAACTACAAGTTAGTATGAATGTTGAGTGTGTGGCGGGTACTTACAATAGCTGTTCCTAAATGGCTACAATTTGCCAGATGGAAATAGGGTATGAAGAGAGGTGCCTTTAGTGGAAGGAATTTAGTTGGGTTAACTAAGTTTTTACAGAAGGACACTAAGTTATTGCTAGGTAGGTACTTGAGGAATGTGATTTAACTAGATTGAGAACGTTAGTCAATCCCTTTTGACAGTTGGTTTTGATCTTTTATCTCTGTCTCACGGCTGGTCAAATGCAGCAGACGGGAATGGATTGTTAGAATACCTTCTTCAATTGACAATCGAGAAACATAAAGGGTGATTCTAATCTTTTAGGGGGATATAAAGGTTAGATCGTTTACAAAGCTAAAGTTTCAAATCCTGCCATACTTATTTTCAGTTTAAAACAAAACACCTTATAGACGTATAACAATTTATTGAGTAGGCAAAAATATCATGACATGGGCTTCTAACCCCTTAGAAAACTCCTAAACAATCACACTTAGGTGAAGGAAAAAGCCGATAACAGTCTAACTGGCTCAGGGTTTGAAGAGAGGGTTATTGTCTTTTTCTTGCAATTTACGACTCTAATGATGCACTTATGTTACCCGCTCTTCCCTTTTTCTTACACCTTACCTACTTAAGGAGGAAATCTTGATTGGTAAGTCGATGCTATCCGCAGACTTAGGGATTTACTGTATTTAGGGTTCGCTGCAGGGTAATTATTTTCTTCTTGCAGGGAAAAAGCACAATCATCTGTCCTATTCTGAGGGCTTTCATAGTTAGACTGATGGGATTTCTCTTTGTCTGCAATCTTTTTTTATTTTATTTCTACATAATACCCATTCCGTGATGTTTGTTCGATGTTCTTTTAAACAGGCTTTGTGATGGGGCTATTGTTTCTCGTTCTTTTTCTCTTTTTCTCTCACTCGGCTTAAACCGTTTGGTAGTTTTGTTCACACACTAGTTTTTTCTCTTCTCTGTTTCTTTCTCCTTACTATCATATGTTGATTTGAGTTACTAGCTAATTTTCCTTAAAACCTTTTTTTGTTCATTACTAGTTAAGTTATTCCTTTGTTTTCTTTTTTGCATGCCACAAATTTGCATGATATTTTAATCTTTTCGAGTTCTCTGTCCTCCCCCAAAATAATTTCTTCTCTGTGTTCCGAGGGTAAATCCGTGCCTTTGTAGAGTATTTTCAGTGCATCATGAAGGTAGTTGCTTTAACTGATCCACAACACCTCTAGAAATAAAGCAACACCCTCTTTCTGTTTGTTTACAGGTCTTGCAGTCAAAACCTGGCGGTGAGGTTTTAAACAGAACAGCGGTACACCGGCCCACTCTGACCAATCAGAGCAAAGGGTCCCAGGATTATGATTCCGGGAATGACACGTCTTCGCCACCGTCAACTAAAACGGGTGTTTCCAGGACAAACACCAGCGGTGACAATAAGGTCCAAGCGCCGGCTTCCCCTGAGAAGCTTAAGTTTACAGACGGGGATAACGCGTCTGACTCTGGGAACTCCGTGACTAGCTACGCTTCCCTGTGTAAACCTCTGCATGTGAACGGTTCGCACGCTCCCATCTACAACGTCATCTGCAAGAGGTAAGATTTCCGTCGCTGAGGAATATCATGCTGTAGATCAGGGCTGACTTAAGCCTTTTGGGGGCCCTAAGCACGATGTTATTTGGGTCCCCCTCCTTAAGCAATACCAAGCAATTACGGCCCCTATGCATTCGGGGGACCCTAAACAGTCAGGGGCCCCTAGCGGTTAGGGGCCCTAAGTGACCACTTGTGTCGCTTTTGCTTAGGACTTTCATGGCTGTAGATGAGATTGATTCCCCTTTGACCTATGTATTTAAGCCTGCCAAATGCCTAAGCTGTACTGAGAACATTACGAGAACAATCACAGCTGATTCAGATGTCCCGGTTCTCGTTGTAGCGATCCCAAGACAGCCACAGGAGACGGGGCCAGATTGGGGAGCACTCAGAAGACTCAGAAGACTGTCTCTTCCATTGCTCCTTTGACGGTGGTGGCCACTTCGCGCAAGCGAACTAGAGCCAACGCGTCTAGCAGCAGAAGCAGGAGCAGATCATCAGCCAGCTCCAGAATCTCCAGACGCTACGCCCGAAGCCAGTCACAGTCATCTGCCAGGTTGGTTTGCCTTCCGGTTCCAATCTGCTTTGGAGACACCGTGAGCAGCCACTTGAAATATGAGGCCTTTGTTTGAGCTCTATTCAAAAGAATCGGTTTTGCTTTTCTGAAGGTCCTACTCCCGTTCATCAAGTTGTTCGGCTGGTTGGAGAAAGAAAGGAAGCGTGGACAGTGTGATGTCCAGAGGAAGCTATTCAAGATACAGTAAAGAGAGGTAAAAGAAAATGACCCAAAAACACTTGCTCAAACCACCGCTACTGGCACTGATAACCTATTGACAGCCGGATGTGCAGATGCGGAGGGTTGAAAATAATGATCAAAATCACAGAATTATATTACTTATTGTACTTCTTTTCCCATCTGGCAAAGAATCCAAGAGAGGAAGAGGGACCCCATCTCTTGTGAGAAAGGACTGAAATATAGCAGTCGGAAGCGAAGTGGGAAGAGACGCAGACGCAGATCATACTCTCCCATGAGGAAAAGGAGGAGAGATTCGCCAAGTCACCTGGAAGCCAGGAGAATAACCAGGTATCCCTTCCTTTTTCTCATCCTGTCAGATACACTTTCAGATTTAATGCATTTTGTTTCTGTAACATTTTCATTTAAAGGGATATTTCAGGATTTGGCCTTTCTTTTCTTACCATACCAGCAGGAAGGTGGTAATTTTGCCAGTCAATGCTAGATAGCTTTGGGATATTGGGATATTGATGAAATAACAAAATACAATTCTAAACTATCCCTTGCTATATGTATTTTAACACAGAAACAATTGTTTCCTGGTAAAGTACTTCCTCTCCTTTCAGTCCTTGACATGACCTCCAGTTCGTGTCAGAGATGTTATCAGACTGGGCTGTAACTGGAAGACAATTTATCAGATTTATTGTTTACTGTTGTTAACAATCTGCAATGGATCACACTAGACAGCTAAATTAAATCGTTGTGCTCATGATTATGCATTTTACGCTGCTAAAAGAAAATTCAGGGCACACGTAATCATCACAATATAACACCAAGTAGATTAAACTTCAGCAATATCATTGTGTCCTAGGAAGCATTAACAATTGTGAATCAATATCACCTGTTATGGTGCAAACGAAAGTGACAACAGGTGCACTGGAGAGGCAAAACCAAGACAATCCCCAAAAATTGAATGACAGACCTGACTGATTCTTCTCTTGTTTTGCGTTTTGCTAGTGTCCTTGTCACTACCGGTAGCTTGAGGTGGTACCTGTAGCTTATTCAGGTTGCAAAGCTAGTCCAGCTCCTCCAGGATTGCACATCAACATGTGCCATTGCAAGAAGGTTTAATGTGTCTCCCAGTACAGTCACAAAAAGATGGATTAGAAACTAGGAGATGGTATACTTTGTGCAAGGAGGAACCGAAGGAGCACTGCCAGAGCTCTACAAAATGACCTCCAGCTAGCTACTGGTGTGTATTTTTCTGACCAAACTGTCAGAAACAAGTCCATGACGGTGGCATGAGGGCCTGGGATCCTCTAGTGGAACCTGTGCTCACTGCACCATGCAGATTGATTGGCATTCGCCAGAGAACACCAGAATTGGCCGTTTCACCATTGGGCCCCATTTTCTTCACAGTTGAGAGCAGGTTCACACTGAGCACGTGATAGACTTAAAAGAGTCTGGAGACACCGCTGTGAACGATATGCTGCCTGCAACATCATCCAGCATGACCGGTTTTGTGGTGCGTCAGTAATGGTCTGGGGAGGCATATTCTTTGGCGGTTGCAAATATTATCCAACGTAACCCTGACTGCTGTTAGGTACCGGGATTAAATCCTGAGACCCATCGTCAGACCTCACACTGGTGCAGTGGGCCCCGGGTTCCTCCTGTGCCGGACAATGCCCAATCTCAACTGTAGGCAGTTCCTGGATGACCAAGGCATTGATGCCATTAACTGGCCCTCACATTCTCCAGAGCTGAATCCAATTGAGAACCTCTGGGACATTAAGTATCGGTGCAACTAACGCCACCAAGGGGCCTGTCTAGGAGCTCACTGTTGCAGATCTGGGAGGAGATCCCCAGGACACTAGCCTCATGAGGAGCATGCCCAGATGTTGTCAGGAGTGCATACAGGCACGCGCAGGCCATACTCAATACTGGGTCACGTTATGACCTGCCACAATACTGGGTCACGTTATGACCTGCCACAATACTGGGTCACGTTATGACCTGCCACAATACTGGGTCAC
>JACXGK010010559.1:0-17708 GCA_016801125.1 Novumbra hubbsi | reverse complement strand
AGATGTAAGGTGGGGTATAGAAGGGAGGTGTAGATGTAAGGTGGGGTATAGAAGTGAGGTGGAGATGTAAGGTGGGCTATAGAAGGGAGACGTAGATGTAAGGTGGGCTTTAGAAGAGAGGTGTAGATGTAAGGTGGGGTATAGAAGGGAGGTGTAGATGTAAGGGGGGGGTATAGAAGGGAGGTGGAGATGTAAGGTGGGGTATAGAAGGGAGGTGGAGATGTAAGGTGGGGTATAAAAGGGAGTTGGAGATGTAAGGTGAGGTATAGAAGGGAGGTGGAGATGAGAGAAAGGACAGGCTGTCCATTTTGTGTTTCTATTTAATGCCAAACTAACAGAACCAGTCTTTGGTTTATCCCTACCAGTAAGAGTTAAAAAGTATCCCTTACCTTCACGTACCTCTTTGAGATTGTACAGGTGAGATTATACAGGTGACATTGTGAGGCCTCTTGCGTGTAAGTAGCATTCTACTGATGACTCAGTTGTCATGGATATTCTACAGATGTTGCCTTCAGTATTGTATGTGTGTTGAGTGTGTGTATGTGTGTGTATGTGTGTGTAGAAACACCAGAGCCTCCCATGGTTATTCCAGCTGAGTTCCTAATTGCCTAATTGAGCGATTCACTGGAACTGATAACTCATTAATACCTGCATCCACACGCACAATAACTAATACACAAACGCTCACACTCATTACACTCGTCAACACATTCCCATACACACAACAAACAAGCACACACAAATACACATGATAACACACTCATACGCTCAGTACACACACTTAAAAACACACATGGAACACACAGACACGCACGACAGACTGAACAACATCTTTAGATCTCATTACAGCCAGAGCTTTGGTTCTAGTGATTCACTAAGGATCGTTTTATCTCTCCAACCTCATTACGGTCGTAAAGGGTGAAATCCAGGGCCTGTCAATCACTTCACAAGTCTTTCTACTTCAGATAATCTCTCACTTAATGACACATCCTCCTTGGAATAAACCACAGAGTTAACAAAACATTATTCATTGTTGATAAAGGGGCAAAACAAGAGCACAGCCAGTAGAGGACTGGCCACCCCTCAGAGGCTGGTTTCTCTCTAGGTTTCTTCTTCAGTTCTGACTTATTAGAGAATTTTGACAAATGCTGATGCAAGAAAGGCTTAATGAAATAAATTAGATTGATTTTAACACAAGACTTCTATGAAGAAAATATGTATACATGAGCAAGAGATTAAAGCAAGAGACATCATTAAATGGAAAACAATAGCTCTGTGAAAAAGGCAAAAGCCTGATTTGCAGTTTTGTTTTGATGAAAAACATCTATCGTATAGACTATTCATTTTGACAAGCAACAACACCTGGGCTATTCTGAGGGAGAGAAATGTGACAGGTCACGGTGGTGGAGGTTTTATAGGAACACGGAGTTCAGCCGAGACCTTGGCATGGACTCACCCTGGAGGTCTTTTATTTATTAAACGAGACTAACTCACGAGAAGGGGAGAGAAGCGGAGAAGAGAGGAGAGGAAGATTATAAATATTAAAAGAGGAGTTTGCTCTGCTGCGTTCTAATATTAAATCATACAGAGCCGGATGGCTGTGGCCTTATTAAAAGATAATGTGTTCTGCTGGAGACTGAGAAATGTATCTCTCCCTCTGTCTCTCCCCTTTCTGTCTCTCCCCCTCTATGTCACCCCCCCCTTAAACCCTCCCTCTCTCTGTCTCTCTCCTGGTCTATTTGATGAGGGAGAGTCGTGGAATTTAAAAAGAAACTACGGCAAAGAGCGATAGAGAGACAGTGTACTGACAGGCGAAGATATGCCAGATAGAAGCAATAAGGGAGGAATTGTGGGAGAGGAGAGAGAAAACAGAGATGTAGGGATCAGAGAGAGAGCAATGCTTTCCTATCAAGAGAAAAGGAAGGAGTTATAGAGAAACTGGGAGAATTAAATACACTAGCTTGTATTATTCATTTCAATCTGCAAGACCTGACAAATTAACTCTAACGCCCCAGAGCTCAGTGTCATTTATTTGTGTGTGCGTACATAACATAACCCAGCTTCTACAAGGCGTAAAGGTGTGCATAGGTGGGTGGGATTCAGAGGTTGATTGTCCATAAAGGACAGTTACAGGTGGGCTGCTTATTCCTTTCACAGACTCGTTATGTAGCAAATAACTGACTGGTGTATGTTTAGAAAATGACTAGTATTTGTTAAGAAAATGACTAGTGTATGTTAATAAAATAACTAGTATTTGTTAGGAGAAAATTACTAGTGTATGTTTAGAAAATGACTAGTATTTGTTAAGAAAATGACTAGTGTGTGTTAAGAAAAGGACTAGTATTTGTTAAGAAAATGACTAGTGTATGTTTAGAAAATGACTAGTATTTGTTAAGAAAATGACTAGTGTGTGTTAAGAAAAGGACTAGTATTTGTTAGGAGAAAATTACTAGTGTATGTTTAGAAAATGACTAGTATTTGTTAAGAAAATGACTAGTGTGTGTTAAGATAGGACTAGTATTTGTTAAGAAAATGACTAGTGTGTGTTAATAAAATAACTAGTATTTGTTAAGAAAATGACTAGTGTATGTTAATAAAATAACTAGTATTTGTTAGGAGAAAATTACTAGTGTATGTTAATAAAATAACTAGTATTTGTTAAGAAAATGACTAGTGTGTGTTAATAAAATAACTAGTATTTGTTAAGAAAATGACTAGTGTGTGTTAATAAAATAACTAGTATTTGTTAAGAAAATGACTAGTGTGTGTTAATAAAATAACTAGTATTTGTTAGGAGAAAATGACTAGTGTATGTTAATAAAATAACTAGTATTTGTTAAGAAAATGACTAGTGTGTGTTAAGAAAAGGACTAGTATTTGTTAAGAAAATGACTAGTGTGTGTTAGAAAAGGACTCGTGTTGGTTAAGAAAAGCACTAGTATTTGTTAAGAAAATGACTAGTGTGTCTTAAGAAAGGGACTGGTGTGTGTTAAGAAAATAACTAGTATGTGTTAAGAAAAGGGCTAGAATTTGTTAAGAAAATATTTAGTATGTGTTAAGAAACGGACTAGTGTGTGTAAAGAAAAACACTAGGGTTTGTTAAGAAAGGGACTGGCGTGTGTAAGAAAGGGACTGGTGTGTGTTAAAAAAGGGACTGGTGTGTGTTAAGAAAAGGACTGGAATATGTTAAGAAAAGGACTGGTGTGTGTTAAAAAAAGGACTGGTGTGTGTTAAGAAAAGGACTGATGTGTGTTAATAAAGAGACTGGTGTGTTAAGTAAGGGACTGATGTGTGTTAATAAAGGGACTGGTGTGTGTTAAGAAAAGGACTGGTGTGTGTTAAGTAAGAGACTGATGTGTGTTAAGTAAGGGACTGATGTGTGTTAATAAAGGGACTGGTGTGTGTTAAGTAAGGGACTGGTGTGTGTTAAGTAAGGGACTGATGTGTTAAGTAAGGGACTGGTTTGTGTTAAGTAAGGGACTGGTGTGTGTTATTAAATGAACTGGTGTAGTAAGTAAGGGACTGGTGTGTGTTAATAAAGGGACTGATGTGTTAAGTAAGGGACTGATGTGTGTTAATAAAGGGACGGATCGGTGTTAAGTAAGGGACTGATGTGTTAAGTAAGGGACTGGTGTGTTAAGTAAGGGACTGATGTATGTTAAGTAACGGACTGATATGTTAAGTAAGGGACTGATGTGTTAAGTAAGGGGCTGATGTGTGTTAATAAAGGGACTGGTGTGTGTTAAGTAAGGGACTGGTGTGTGTTAAGTAAGGGACTGGTTTGTGTTAATAAAGGGACTGATGTTTTAGGTAAGGGACTGATGTGTGATAAGTAAGGGACTGGTGTGTGTTAATAAAGGGACTGGTGTGTTAAGTAAGGGACTGATGTGTGTTAAGTTAGGGACTGATGTGTGTTAATAAAGGGACTGTGTGGTAAGTAAGGGACTGGTGTGTGTTAAGTAAGGGACTGATGTGTGTTAATAAAGGGACTGTGTGTTAAGTAAGGGACTGGTGTGTGTTCCGGTTTAGCATGTAGAGAAAGCAGACGCACATTGAAAGGCTCCTGTCAATTTATTTACATTTGATTTTTGCTTTGCATTCTTCACTTGATGTGTTAAATACTTTGATTAGTTTGTCTCTTACCTTCTTTATTTTAATGTCACATTGTTTTGAGAGAAAAGTGCACTGTGACCACAAATGTGGATGTGGTATTTCTGCGAGAGTCTCATTTACCCACTAAGGATCACTCAAGTCCGCAAAACTCCGGGTTTAGTCAGATCTTCCATTCACATTTTAACTCCAAGGCCAGAGGAGTCACACTTTTGATTGGCCAAAGAAGTCTGTACTCACTTACTAATGTAATCTATGACAGTAATGGGAAGTATTTATTTATTCATAACGGGCATCATCTAGAACACACTGGTAGTTAAATGCTACCGCGTAGATGTCTTGTGCCATGTCATGAGAATGTCACTGCTCAGAACGGCAGTATGTTATTTTGGGCATTTGAAAAAAATACTTGGACTTTGGATCTGAATTGTGTTGTTGACCCCGCTCTGGAATGCCCCAATCTCAGAACTATGACTACCTCAGCTCTCTCAAGTCTCATTTTCTGCTTTTCTGCTTTTATTGCTTGTGTAGACCCTTTGAGGTTTAGGAACCATCAGGCGAGAGTACTCCTTCTCTCATGTGCATCAATGTTTCTCTCGTATTGACCATCTTTTTATTGACCGGGTATTGCTTCCAAATGTGATCTCCTCTGAATATTTACCCATTGTAATATCTGACCATGGGCCCCCTTACCCATTGTAATATCTGACCATGGCCCCCTGGCCCATTGTAATATCTGACTATGGTCCCCCTTACCCATTGTAATATCTGACTATGGGCCCCCTGGCCCTTGATACAGTCTTGTCAGAACAACTTGTTCTCTTACCAGTTGGAGGTTTAACTCTCTTCTTCTATCTGTTACGGTCCTCTGCAACCTCATTTCCACTTCTATTATATACTTTTCTTTGTTTAAATCCAACTGAATCTACTGCACACTCTCCTTTGTGGGAATCGCTTAAGGCCTACCTACGAGGCATAATTATTTCCTACTCCTCTCATGTGACCAAAGCTCGAATGGCCAAGATAGAGGAACTTTCTGAAGCCATACTTTTCCTAGTTCAACAATACGCCCTAAAGCCCTCTCTGGAGCTTTATAAGCGACGCTAGAACTTGTAGTCCACATTGAACCTCTTGTTGGCTGAAGATTTGGATCGGCTGCAGTTGCGCTCTTGTGTTGCATATTAAGAGCATGGCGACAGGGCAGGTCGTCTGCTGGCACACCAATTGAAACGCTGCTTCTCATTCAATTCCTTAGATGATGGACCTTTCTTGTTGTTTAATTTCAGACCCCAAGGGTATCAATTACAAGGGTATTCAAGTCTTTCCAGTTCCCATCAGATACTGCCAATGTGACTCGGTTCCTGGTTGATTTGGAGACTCCTTCTGTCGACTCCAACACTGCGTTCAATATTATTTGTTTCAAATAGTTCTCTGAATTTCCTGAGGTTCTAATCACTCTAAATGAGGAGAAGGCATTCAACAGAATTAAATGAGAATACCTCTTTGCTGTTCTTAAGAAGTTTGGATTTGGGGATACATTTGACTCATGGGTCCATCTCTTGTATACGTCTTCCCTGGTGAGTGTCTGTACGAATGTTCTAATTATTTTAGCCTAATGTGGGACCAGGCAGGGTAGCCCTCTCTCCCCTTTGTTATTTGCCATCGCTATTGAGCCTCTTTCGAAAGCCCTACATCTTCCTCTTTCCAGGGTGTCAAGGGAGGTGATTGAACACAGGTTGTTGTTATATGCTGATGATTTGTTACTCTATCTCAGTAACCCTGCAAACTGCTTACCTTTTACCTCTATTCTGGAGGACGTTGGCTCCTTTTTGGGTTACAAGCTGAATTTCCACAAGAGTAGGTGCTTCCCAATAAATCAGACAGCACTCCAGCTTAAGCCAACTGACTTGCTTTTCCAAATGAACTGCTCTTGTTTCACACACCTCAGAGTGAAACACTTCCACTACATGCCTTTTTCTCTGCAAACTTTGCTCCCCTTCTTGTGAAAATGAAGTCCGACTTTCAGTGATGGGTAGCTTACTACTATCACTTATAGGGAGGATTAATGCTTTTAAAAGGAATAGTTCTGCCAAAATCCTTAATCTATTTCATTCTCTCCCATTGTTTTTACCAAAGCCGTTTTAAGTCAATCAATCAGGCTGTGCATTTATTTGGGGAGGTAAGGTACCCAGAGTCATTTGTTCTTTTCTTTTGAGTTGCACATTTAGTGGAGGGCTGGCACTACCCTCCACTAGTAACTGTTTGTACTACTACTCGGCTGCCAATTTCCAGAAATTGCCGTTCTGGTTGTATACTCCAGGGACCCCATGGTGCCACCTTGAGGCACAGTCCTAACTTTCTGCATCTCTTCCCACTTTGCTATTCTGTTCTTTCCTGACACCTCCCCGCTCGCTATACTTGAAATCCTGTGGTACTTTCCAAATGTGTTCTTGTATCAGTTTATCTATCGTGTCTTGATCATCTCTTAATCTTGTCCAGATATTGTTCTGATCTTGTCCTGATCTTCTCCAGATATTATCCTAAACTTGTCCTGAACTTCTACGGGATCTTCAACGGATCCTGACCTCCAAACCTTGTCCGGATCTTGTCTTGACGTCTAAATCTTATCCAGATCGTGTCCCGATCTTGTCCTTTTTCTGTAGGACACGTGAATCCTCAACCCCTCTTTCCTTCTCTGATTCACCCCCCTTCTCTGTAAACAGGTGAACAGCAGGCTTTGTATCGCTCCATAACCTTCCACGGTCTGAACAATCTGGCTTTCACACTTGACCACACACACACACATACATTCTTATATATACACACACTCACACTGTGTGTTCTCATTTGGTCAGTAGAGCAGACAGCTCTGGAATGTTGAATTGGCAACACCTGGGGCGACAATAGAAACAAAGAAAGACGGGAAGAAACCATGAAAATAGAGAGATAAAAAGAGTAAGACTGGAATAAACCATGAAAATAGAGATGGAAAGAGTAAGACTGGAAGAAACCATGAAAATAGAGAGATAAAAAGAGAAAGACTGGAAGAAACCATGAAAATAGAGAGATAAAAATAGAAAGACTGGAGGAAACCATGAAAATAAAGAGGTATAAAGAGAATGGGTTTTCTCCACCCTTCTTTTATTCCTCTATTTCCGCCATTTTCTATCTCACAGATGATCCAAACCAGCTCTCTGGCACTGCTTGGCGCACACACACACACCCGCACACCTGCGCACACACACACCCGCACACACACACCTGCACACACACACACACCCCTACACACACACCCGCACACACACAACTGCACACACACGCACACACACCAGACCGAGAGTGGAACCACTCACCGTCAGAAAGTCATACGTCTGCTGCCGTTTGGTATTTACAGTACATACAGCTGCTTTGACTTTAGTTTGAACTCATGTTTAGCCCTTGATGTGGTTCAATGACATAATGCTGTTTTTAGTCCAGTTCAAATGATGAAAATAATTAGAATTAATTGCATTCGGTGAGGATTTTGAAAATGGGACACAGAACTAGGTCATAGGGCATATGGAGTGAACTTGTAATCTGTCCCAAATTGCTTGCTATTGCTTGCTAGTCCACAACTTTTCAGAAGAGCCCAGTTTGCCCTGATGAAAAGTAGTGTGCTAAGAAGTGCATTGAATAGCATGCCGTTTGGGTCTCTTGATGGACACAGGACAGGAAATAATGGAACTGGTCCTCAACAAGATCTCTGCTTCTAATAGCACCCCATTCCCTTTACGTCCCCTACCCAGCCGAAGGACCTGCTCTCCAAAGGGGCATTGTGCTCCGTTTGATGCCTAAATGGCCTATTCCACAGAGTATGTGTTCTGTTTTAACTGTTCTTTCCACGTGTTATATATTCCTACATTTATTCTCCATTTTTTTTCTATTTCCCAATGGATTCCCAATCTTTCATTTTCACCGTTCTATATTCAGACCGTTTCCTTTTCTCAGAGGATCGTATTGATTTCTCCGCCCACATTGGAGGATTGTGATTCATTGGAACAAGTCTTCCATTAATATTGGATATGCTGTCTGTTAATGCTGTTAATGTTAATAATGAAAACTAAGGAGGATCATGATTCATTCACAGTCAGCGTCTTCCTTTTCAGACGGAGTCATCCACTTTGTAAATCTTCCTAATTGAAGACAAATCTACCGTTGAATCATTTTGGTCAGTGTCATTTTATGTTGTCCTTACACAGTCCGCATCTCAGCTGGGTTTCTTTTCAATTCTACACCATATTTTAATTACACTTAAACCCCAAATCTCTAACATCTGAATTTCTGAGCACTTCTCAGGGTGCCATAGATGCTGAATTGTAATTTAAGCTTATGTTAAAGTAAAAAGGATTGTATATACATGAGTTTGAGTTACAGTTCTTCTGGGGGCAGAAAGAATTGTGATTGGTTCAGGCAAACACCCAATCAAAATGGACAGGAGGCAGTGCTCATAAACATTTCAAGCAAGATCGAAAGAGCGGATGTTATGTCTAGAGGATGTCGTCTAGAGGATGTCATGTCTAGAGGATGTCATGTCTAGAGGATGTCATGTCTAGAGGATGTCATGTCTAGAGGATGTCATCTAGACCAAAAATACCCTGAATGTTAGTTAACGTACATCACATTTAGCATGTAATCAATTACTGCTCATTACAAAATAAGGCAAATGTACTCTTTTGCAGGCTTTAGCAGAGTTTTGCACTTCTTGATGTAAATTAAATCGTTCCTGAGCATCGCCTCCTCTCCGTTTTGATTGGGTGTTTGCCTGTACCAATCACATTTCTTTTTATATTTCATTCATTTGTCTGCTGCCACTTCATTGAAGTCATGAGATTTTTAATGGAGCTATTTACTTCTCCAAGGGATCATTCATTTAGCTGCTGTGTCTTGGTTTGCATGTCTGAGATTTTTCTAAATCTGTGTGTGTCTGTGTGTGTGTGAAGGGGGTTTTGTGAATTACTAGGGATATGTTGAATCTCTCTAGATCAGATATGGACAATGTTGAATTTTTCTAGATCAGATAGGGACAATGTTGTATCTCTCTAGATCAGATAAGGACAATGTTGTATCTCTCTAGATCAGATAGGGACAATGTTGTATCTCTCTAGATCAGATAGGGACAGTGGTGTGTATCTTTATGTCAGATAGGGACAGGGGTGTATATTTTTATGTCAGATATTGAAAGTGGTGTATTTCTTTATGTCAGAAAGGGACAGTGGTGTATATCTTTATGTCAGATAGGGACAGTGGTGTATATCTTTATGTCAGATAGGGACAGTGGTGTATATCTTTATGTCAGATAGGGACAGTGGTGTATATCTTTATGTCAGATAGGGACAGTGGTGTATATCTCTCTAGATCAGATAGGGACAGTGGTGTATCTATCTACATCAGATAGGGACAGTGGTGTATCTCTCTAGATCAGATAGGGACAGTGGTGTATATTTTTATGTCAGATATTGACAGTGGTGTATATCTTTATGTCAGATAGGGACAGTGGTGTATCTCTTTATGTCAGATAGGGACAGTGGTGTATCTCTCTAGATCGGATAGGGACAGTGGTGTATCTCTCTAGATCAGATAGGGACAGTGGTGTATCTCTCTAGATCAGATAGGGACAGTGGTGTATCTGACTGTATGAAGATTAGAGTGCCAGACTCTGTTTTTCTTTTTCTCTCTTTTCCTCACATTCCCTTCTCCTCCTTTCACTCTGCCAACCGGGTAAATAGAGGGGAAGTAAAATATCAAATGAATACAATCCTACAAGGCCTCTCCCTCTTTTTCTCCCCTCCTCTGTAGACCCGAATGCCATTGGTCAGCACGGAACAGACCACGCTCTGATTGGCGGTGTGGTGGCGGTGGTCGTGTTTGTCACCTTGTGTCTAATCATCGTTCTGGGCCGTTACCTGGCCAGACATAAAGGTACCACTCACCTCACTCACCTTGAATTACAGACCGCAGGTAACACACCTGTGAAAGACAGATATCACACTGGTAACGGGTCAAGTCTACCTGGCGGTACCTGCGCTACTCAGCACCTGTGGCCCAGCTGACATACAAACCAAATCTGACCAACTGTCTCTGTCTGTCCAGTTTGTTGATAATCAGGTCCATAACCAGGCATTCAGGTAAGTCACTAATTACCCTCCTCACCAACTCTAATAATAAAATAACCAGGCTGAGGTATAAAGATAACTAACTATATTCATTTGAAAAAACAGATTTGAGCTATGTGAATAACCGACTCTATTAATAATAAAAGCAGATACATGGTAAGAATACTAAGTATGTTAGTTATAAAAGCATGTATGAGGTATTAACAAAACCAACAACATTTATTTCAAAACCAGTAATGAAGTATCAAATTAATCAGCTCTATTACTTAGCAGAGTCATGCGTTACGTTACAACACCTGCCGATAACACGCTTGACAATATAATTCCTGACAATAACACTCCTGAGGAAATATCACACCTGACAGTAACATACCTGACAAGATATCACACCTGAAAATGACACACCTGAGAAAATATCACACCTGATAATAACACACCTGAGAGTATCACACATGTCATGTGTGGTACTAAAAATCGGCTGGTTTAAAACACCTGATGATAACACATGACCTTAACACACTTTGCAACAACATACAGTACAGTAACACACTGCCTTTTCTTTTAATTATTCTAATGTTCCATCTGCTGCGTTTGGTTAACCATCCACAAGTGTTTCTGGGCAACAGTTTGTGATTCTGAGCTCAGTGTGACAACAACGTTCCTAAGTGTTCAGCACAACACCACAGCGGACCAAACCTTGACCCTCCTGTTATTGTGTCTGTGTTGTGCACCTCGTGTGTTGTCTTTCTTCGACGTGCAATAAGCACATGCCTCACAAATTCCCTTCCTGATTGTTGTCCAATAGGAACTTACCTGACCAACGAGGCCAAAGGGGCGGACGATGCGCCGGACGCTGACACAGCCATCATCAACGCAGAAGGAAATACTCACGCCGAGGAGAAGAAGGAGTACTTCATCTAGACACTAGAGGGCACTCTGCTCAAATCGGATCTGTTAAGCCCCACCCACCCAGTTTTTATTCACTTCCTTCCTTGTTCTCCCTCTCTCTTTCTCTCCCTCTCTCTCCCTCTCTGTCTTCATCTATCTCTCCCTTTTTCCCCCGTCCCTGTTTATACTTCATTTAGACAGCAGAGGGCGCTGTGCAGCTCACTTACTTTATCCCCCTGTCGCTCTCTAACCCTCAGTCTCTTTCTAAATATATATTTCTCTCTGTCTTTGTAATTCTCCTCTGCCCCTGCTGCATCGCTAAGGAAACCCCCTGGGCAGTCAGAGAGGAAATACTCCTTCTGCTTTCACCCTCCCCCTGCTATTCCCCCACATTCAGACGGCCTTGTAGTTTCTTTTTTTATTATTATTTCAATCCGTGAAGAAGTTCCTTCAGTTTTTCTTCACTCTTCTGGGGGTCGTTTTTTGAACCAACTTGGTTTCTGTTGCAGGCCTTATGTTGTTTTATGTTTCTGGGGATGTCGCCCTTTTTAATCTTTTTTTTTTAATCTGTGAAATAAAAACTAGAGAATCTGCATATCCAGGACACCCCTTAAGACCCCATAACACTCCCCATTACCATCTCTCCTACCACCACACACACACACACACATTCCTTTGTCTCCACACTTGATTCACACACATTATCTGTGTCCGGTCAACACACCACCTGTTCCTTTACACAGTGCCTAAATATACAGCCTTCATTTACAGTTCGTCAGCGGCCATGAATCCGCCATGTCGTTCATTTACAGCAACGTTACAAATCCTTTATTCAGATTTCTATTTGAATAATTCCACTGCTTCTTAAATGTGCGGTTTGTTTAATTGAACCTCATACGTCTTCTTGATTTTAACTTTATTTAAATGAATGTGTCTGCTTGTTAGGCTTTTCTCTATGTCTTTCACACTGAATATGGTACCTTAGATGATGTCCCCCGTCACTGTCCTCCACTGCCCCTAAAGAGAGGTGGACTCAAGAGCAGAATAGATTGGTAAACAGGGGAAGTCGTGGCCGTCAACGACAAGACAACGGGTTTGCACTCATGAACTTTACTGAAGACGCTCCGCTGTACGACGCTACCAGGTGACAGAACACGTGCCAGACACAACGATCCGATCCGACAGGGGTTCCCTGAGCACTGTAGCCACGTGGGGAGACGTGATATGTGTGTACGTTGTTCACTACTGGTCCATTGTTAGGTGGTGGAATCTCGAAGGCAGACAAATCAACTGATCATTGATTACATTCATGGTATAATTCTGAACACCAAAAAGGTACATAAGCAATGCTGTGTGAAGGTTTATTTTCAAGTTGAGAAGAAGCAACAATCAATCAGTGTACTGCATTTTACTGTGCCTGATCATTCTGCTTGTCTGTGTGTCCATGACGTACACAACTGTCTGTATATTCTTGCACTGTTTCAGATCACTGCTTAGCTAACGGAACACTCTCACAGCATCACCATGGCAACTTAGGATCCATCCAGCAACATCACTATTGGTTGCCATGGGGATGTAAAACCACACAAACTTTTGTGTCACAGTGTTTTATTGTTTTGGATTGATTATTTTTAGGTTTCTTTCATTTGAAAAACAATGTTCTTTTTTTAGTATTATAGATTTGGGCCAAGGCGTAGACTTCAGCGCCAAGAATCGAACATTGAGAACTTTGCGAGCATGCTCTGTTTTAGCTAAGCGGTGGCTTCCTTCACCAAAACACGAAACACACACAAAAGCACAACCGCCATCCCCTTCACGTCCATGTTACTTTGCCAACTGCTGGAGATCCTCAGGAGTGGTTCTGCTTATAGTTGCGAAACCCTGGAATCTTTCCAAAGTTCCAGACTTGTTCCAGAGGCCCCGGTTGGAGGATTTATGAAGTTGTGCAACACTTGCTTAAATCAAAAGGGGAGAAATTGGTACCCCTGATTCAACCCACATACTTTAAAACTTGATTCATTCAACTTACTCCATATCAGACCATACATTGTATTTATACATAAACAAAACAAACGTGGTCTTTTATTTTATGCTGATATAGTTCTTAACCCTCCCCTTGTGTATACGGCTGTATATTGCGTCTGCTAAATGTGGTAACTAGTGAAAAATGTTGCTAAATTTGGGGATCCCTTGTACCTTCAGATTTGTATATTAGCCACTTTATCTATTGAAGTAAAAAAATCTCTATTCACTTTTTTATTTGTCATTGCTAAAATATCTTTTTTGTGTTAGCACAAGGCATGTACAGGATCAACTGTGTAAGTCTGGGATGTTATACAAGTTTTGTTACGCTTTTATTTTACTTTTATTTTTGTATACTTTCTCCCTTTTATTCTTACCAATAAGATCTTTAATTTATTTGTTTTTCACAGTTATTTAATGGAATAAAACACATTGGAAATGTATCCGTCCTTTCGTTAGGAGGACGGTGGATGCTTCCGCTTCCTGTAGGCGTTGTGGAGATTGGACAGGTTGAAGGAAAGATGGGGGGATTTTCCAGTATGAAGGGTCTGGCTGACAACAGCTCTCAAGTGTTTATAGGTAGTGTTAGGATAACACACACTTGCCATTTAGCTAGCTCGTTAACTATGTTCGTTAGCTAGCCTCATTATGTTGCTCAATTACCACATTTTGTTAGCTATCTTACTTAGCTAAGAATCTGGATTATTTTTCACAACTTGCGATTATATTATATAGTAAACAATGCAATTGGTATTATCATTTGTGGTAATAATAAAGCATTTACACATCATATCAAGAATCTGAACAATATCACAAGAATAGTTACATTTCTAAACCCAAGCTATAGAATTAATAGGAAATTAGTAGTTTAATCCACTGTTTCATAGTTATTATTTTCTATAAGGTTTTATATGAGACTTTACGTGTTTTCACATCAAATTATAGAACGTAAAACACTAAAACAATTCCAGTAACTTAAAAAAAAAAAATCCTAGGTTTTCCACATATATATGGTTGTAATATTCCCAGATACAGGAGGGAACAAGGAGGAAAAACTTCATTCTCCAACCAGGATTTCGTGGAAACCTGAGATTTTGGGGGAAGTTGCTGAAATTCTGCCCTAATAGGAAAAAAGCTGTATGACTACATGCCTAAGCCAAATGGGCCGTCCTCATATTTAAAAGCCTTAGAGTAAATATGAATTCTTCTTACAGTGTACTTTAATTAGCAATGGCTGATGTTTATCTTGTGTTTAAACATTTGATAAATGTCACATAGGCTTCTGATGTAAAATAACTTGCAATAGTCTCACGTACGCTGTCAATATTTCACATTAAAACCAATATGGGTGTTACTGAGCTGAAGTGGATTTCAAAGCAGAACACACCAGATCCAAAAACAAATCTCACCACAATTTCTCGATTATATGTGTTTATTGTTTTCAACAAATGTAACAGTCTATGGCTTTGTTCAAACAGACTGCCCATTTTTGATATCTTGGCAATAGATCTGATTTGTCAAATGACCAATTTAGTGAAGGTCAGTGCTGGGTGGCCTGTGTAAACTAGGCCTTCATGACAAACCTTTAACAGGTGGTATCGTTGTACTCTGAGGCAGACTGTACCGGTTAGCCTGTTTGCTCATGATATGTTTACAGTCCACATTCTTCTTCTTTTCTTCATTATCCTTCAATCGTTGATGATTAAACTTGTATGAGAATAAAGAAGCAGCTCTGAAGTACCAGTATCACTGTGATTGCATCTGTGTTAATGTGACCTGTGTTTTCTACAAAACCCCATGTACGCCAGCGTGCCTTTGGGTGTAATGCATTTGAAATCACTGCGTAGAATGACCACCATCGTCAGACTCCACATGAAAGTGTTAATGGAGATTGTGGTACGGGGGTTGGGGGGGGCCTTCCCCGTAGAATTTATTTGCATTGATAAAACCATCTTACTCCAGTTCAATGTCTATTTTTAACTGGGAGAATCAACGTTTATTTTACATAAAAATAAATAAAGAACAGGGCTTGAGGACTTTTCCAAACAGATTATCCATCAACCTCCTTCATAACAGACATGGGAAATGATTGACAGGTCTGAAACACACTGTGACCCAATCATCTGCCCCTTTCCCCTGACACAGGGATTCACTGACAGGACAACCTTTTGTATTAAGTTGTTTTCGCTGCACTGAAGTGGTTCTTTTCGAGTTTGAAGTGAATGCAAAACCGGGTAACTAGGATACACGGGCAGCATAGCTGGCATACAAAAGACAGTTGTGATGGTCAAAGGCATTTCCATTGTTTTAACGTCTTTATACTTCTTTGTGTATTTCTTTTTGTAGGTTGCTTAGAGGCTGTTGTACACAGAAACCATGTCAGGAATACCCATTTAGTTGTTTTCTCAACAAAACATGTTGTTGTCTTTGGTAGATTTTTGCAACATCCCTAACACGGCAAATCACCTCTGTTAATACACATAAACATGGTTGCCATGCTAGTGACAGACAACATACACATTATCCTGGTTGCCATGCTAGTGACAGACAACATACACAATCTCCTGGTTGCCATGCTAGTGACAGACAACATACAGATTCTCCTGGTTGCCATGCTAGTGACAGACAACATACACATTATCCTGGTTGCCATGCTAGTGACAGACAACATACACATTCTCCTGGTTGCCATGCTAGTGACAGACAACATACACATTCTCCTGTTTACCATCTGTCTGTTGGGATTAGCGCTACACGCTAAAGACGAGAGAACAGCGGTCTGTATGTAGGTTTAACAGACACAAACAGGATACACTGTTATGCTTTCAGGACACTGTAATGACAGGAAACCAAGGCTGTAACTAGGCTCTGGGTCAGTTAAACAAGATTACACTACATTTTCAACAACGCCAGATTATTTTGTAGTATAAATTTGGTTATGACTTATAAATAAATTATGAAACATAAGTATTTGTGAATCGATGTCACCTGTTTTGGTGCAAATGAAACTGACAGGGGCACTGGAGCAGCAAGACAAACCCCCCCAAAATCTGGATTTTGCAGGTGGTGGCCACTGACAATTTCTCTCTCCTTACCCTTCCTGACTGACTCTTCTCGAGTTTTCTGTACTTGTCACCACAGGTAGCATGAGGCCCATTAAGGTTGCACAGGTAGTCCAGCTCTTCCAAGATGGCACATCTATACGGTTTTGCTGTGTCCAAAAGTACAGTCTCAAGAGCTTGGAGGAGATACTAGGTGACAAGCTGTTCCACGAGAAAAGCTGGACCGGTCCTGCTGCACCAGCAGCAGGACTAGATGTCCTCTAGTGGGACCTGTGCTCACAGCCCAGAACCGTGCAGCCTGATGACGTCCTCTAGTGGGACCTGTGCTCACAGCCCAGAACCGTGCATCCTGATTGGCATTCGCCAGAGAACACCAGTATTGGCAGGTTTGCTATAGATTCTCGGTATGAGTTGGAGTTCAGCACTCAATGATTTTGGTTTCCATTGATTGTTTTAAGGTCATTTTGTTCTCAATTAATTACACAATGTTAAGATTGTTTACTTTAATATATTTCCTTCATCGAGACCCGATGTGTGAATTAAGTTTTGCAGATTTATGTGAGGTTCTGAACAAGCCTGCAAAATCTCCAGCACTTATCCCGGGTTTGGTATCTGCTGTTCTTTAAACAATATCTGTCCCTTATCGATGACTGCCATGTGACTTATCAGTGACTCCCAGCCAACTGAAGAACATAACAGTACATGCATATACGTGTAAAGAAGTGATAAAACACAACAAAGTTCCCGGGTGAGACACTGCATCCAGAGATTCGAGTACAGAAGCTGATGCAAGCATATATGTAATACATCACCATAATCTATAAGTGACATACAAGTAGCTTGCAAAATACATTTTCTGTGCTGACCTGACAGACATGATTTATTACTATAAAATGAACCAATTTTAATTCTCAAGTCTTTTAACCAATTCACTGACATGTGTGTTATAAGACAGATTTTCATCTTACCAAATGCCAAGGTTTTTTGTATGAAGAAACAGATTCTATAAAAACAACCATTTAGGGTAGTAATTTTAGGGCCAAGTTATGTTCTGTGACCTAGAAGGTAGCATGTACTTTGTTGTATTTGCATTTAATACCAACCCAGGGTCCATAAGTGCTTTTTGGAACATCGGACTGCAGACTATGTAGATGTAATTACAACAGCAACAACAAACAGTTTTCGGTCATAATGACATTTGGAAATCAAAGCCAACAGTCCTTGACCAGGTCCTTTAGAAGAAGTGCTGCTGCATTGACGTCTTTGTTGATCCCTGTCTACAGCTTTGACAAGATCAGTCTTTGTTGATCCCCGTCTACAGCTTTGACAAGATCAGTCTTTGTTGATCCCCGTCTACAGCTTTGACAAGATCAGTCTTTGTTGATCCCCGTCTACAGCTTTGACAAGATCAGTCTTTGTTGATCCCCGTCTACAGCTTTGACAAGATCAGTCTTTGTTGATCCCCGTCTACAGC
>JACXGK010010558.1:0-17515 GCA_016801125.1 Novumbra hubbsi | reverse complement strand
ATACATACTCCCGTAGATAACCTGTTATGTACAGTAGGTTACAAGTAAGTGACTTTCCCTTTAGCGATTGTAGCAGTTAGGTTAGTTGTATAGAGGATACATACTCCCGTAGATAACCTGTTATATACAGTAGGTTACAAGCGAGTGACTTTCCCTTTAGCGATTGTAGCAGTTAGGTTAGTTGTATAGGGTATACATACTCCCGTAGATAACCTGTTATGTACAGTAGGTTACAAGTAAGTGACTTTCCCTTTAGTGATTGTAGCAGTTAGGTTAGTTGTATAGGGTATACATACTCCCGTAGGTAACCTGTTATATACAGTAGGTTACATGTGAGTGACTTTCCCTTTAGTGATTGTAGCAGTTAGGTTAGTTGTATAGGGTATACATACTCCCGTAGATAACCTGTTATATATAGTAGGTTACATGTGAGTGACTTTCCCTTTAGTGATTGTAACAGTTAGGTTAGTTGTATAGAGGATACATACTCCCGTAGATAACCTGTTATATACAGTAGGTTACATGTGAGTGACTTTCACTTTAGTGATTGTAGCAGTTAGGTTAGTTGTATAGAGGATACATACTCCCGTAGATAACCTGTTATGTACAGTAGGTTACATGTGAGTGACTTTCCCTTTAGCGATTGTAGCAGTTAGGTTAGTTGTATAGAGGATACATACTCCCGTAGATAACCTGTTATATACAGTAGGTTACAAGTAAGTGACTTTCCCTTTAGTGATTGTAGCAGTTAGGTTAGTTGTATAGGGTATACATACTCCCGTAGATAACCTGTTATGTACAGTAGGTTACAAGTAAGTGACTTTCCCTTTAGCGATTGTAGCAGTTAGGTTAGTTGTATAGGGTATACATACTCCCGTAGGTAACCTGTTATGTACAGTAGGTTACAAGTAAGTGACTTTCCCTTTAGTGATTGTAGCAGTTAGGTTAGTTGTATAGGGTTTAGCTTGTAGTTGTTCAGGTTAGAGGTGTAGGGAAGACCAGGGACCTTCTTCTCATGTATTTTCTTCAACATCTCCCAGACCTATCTGTAACTTAAAATGGCAAGCCTATATTTGTTGTTGGTTCCTGTTGTTCTGTTAGTCTAAATGAATCAGAAATAAAACCCCAATGGGGCAAAGTATTTATTATTCAGTCTCAGTTGCACTTGGTTTTGCTGGTTAGGCAAACCCCCACATGACTTCCTGCCCCAGTGTGTATGTGTGGGCAGTTGTGTTTCTTCCCACCAACCAGCCAGAGGAGAGACTTAACAATTACAATGTTATTTACTTTGGAAAGGAACTTGTTAGATTCCTTTCAAGTGAGCATGAACCCCTGACAAGCCTTTCACTTGTTGTTCAAACTAAGGGACACAAGGGAACATGTGGATCTAGGCTACACAATAATTGTGTGGAAATAGGCTACACAAGATGCCTTTAAAGGGCATGTTAATACAGGAACGATGTATCAAAATGTTGTTTCTAATATAGCTTAGAATTACATTGATTCGACTAGAACGTAGTGTCCCTTTATTTTTGCCTATTTTTAGGCTCTCTTTAAGCTCCCTTCCACATTTATTTAGCATTACACAACGTTTCTAGTCTTTTGGTGCCCCTGTTCCCAGCTGTTTTGCATTGTGTTGCTGGCATACAATTCAAAGTGGGCATTTATTATGTAAAACAATAACATTTCTCAGTTTCAACAATTAATATGTTTACTTTTTTAAATGTAACATTCCTATATATTTTTGATACATTGTTGAGATGGGACTGTTAAGGTGTGTGGGAACTATACAAATTGTTGTACTTTCCCACACCCTGTGGTCATGTTTAACGTAAAAGGAACTTTAAAAGCTTAGCCAAGGCAGATTTTTCCGTTTCTGATGTCTAATGAGGTCACATGCAGCTTTTTTGCCTCGACGTTTAGCACTGCGCAGAGCCTGGAAACCTGGTGAAGATGAACGGGCGAAATGGATGCACCAAAGTACAGACAAATCTTAAAAGAAAACCTGTGGAAGTCCGCTGGAGATGTGGGACCAAGGTGATTCCTCTTCCGTCAGGACTATGACATGGAACATACAGCCAAAGCCATGCTGGAGCGGCTTATACAACACCGTATTCAGTGTGGGGGACTGATTGTGGACAGTGTCTTGGGCTTTACAACATGGCACCGGAAACCAAGTGTAGTTGCTTGTGGTTAAAGTGGCCACGTTTCACTGAAACTGAAAACGAAAGGTGTTTCTAAGTGGATCACAAGCCTACCTGTATTCTCTTTACTTTTACAAGGAACTTAAATGAACTTCCCCAAATTGGTTCACTTATTTCAAAGCATTCTTTGTGGCTGAACAGCTACAACACGTAAAAAAAACCCACCTCAAACAAGAATACCCAATTTGTAATACGTTTTTATGTTTTAAAGAGTTCTGGAAACATGGGCAGCTCTTTTTTAGTTCTGGTTTGGTGATACTAAAAGAAATACATAAATCAAAACATGTATTTATGCACATTTAAATTCCATGTTTTAGGGAGTAGTTTTGAGCATTGCATGAGTTGCAAGCAATGCCAACCACATGGTTCTAACGGTGTTCAAAACCCCCTGGAAACAAAAGATCAACTGTAAGCCGCCCACTCAACAGGCCAAATTTCCCAGAATTAACTTTTTAACTTCACTAAACTCAATTTATGGGTGCTAGGCACATTTCAATTGTAGGAGTTCAAATCAAGTAAATTACATATAAAAAATATCACATAGGCTTTGTGTGAAAAGATTTAATAACATGAACATACTATATCTATTTTAAGGCTTGTAATGCTTTCATTTACAGAAAAGAGCAGTGGTGAAAGAGCAGTAGATCAGACAAGGCATCACTATGAACAACACTGCAAATACAGTAAGAGCGCTATTGCAAACAAGGACACAACGTTATGAGTTCAACATTCATATTAAAGAAGTATACATTCAAAGTTCAGGTGAACATTAATTGGCGTTTTGAACATATTCACAATATCAGATTTCAGTTTTTTACATGAACAAATAAACGGTTGTATAAGATACATTCTTCACCAAAGATCCTGTCCCTGAATCATTCAACGAGGGCCAAGCTATGGCTTTGGCTTAATCTAATGTGGTACGCAGGCGGACAGGAAGTCTTTGTGGTGTCGTGACAGTGGACACCTATTTTGAAAACCTTTGGTTGGTGTATAAATTCGGAGTAAGCTAGATTTGGTGTTCATCTTAAGAGCTCACTGATGCAACAAACAACGGAGATGCCGTCCCGAGGTGACGTAGAGAAAAACAGACGAGTAATGTCCATCCAAGATACCGGCGAGTCGGCGGTGTCAGACTTCTTCTGTTGGTCCGTCCTGAACATAATATTTTGCTGTTGGCCATTAGGAGTCGGAGCGCTTCTTCAGTCCAGGAAGGTTGGTCTATGAAATTCTCATTTGTTTCACATACTTTGGAACTTTTATTGTGGAAATAAAATCTTTATTGCAATTCAATTTCAGGCAAGAAAGTATTTGGCTGAAGGAGATGTGGAAGCTGCGAAGAATGCATCAAAAAACGCTTTGGCTTTGAATGTGTTGGCTTTGATTACAGGAGTGGCATGTATGATATTCCTTGTTTGTTATAACTTACTGAACCGTCAGAAATAATGGAATAATATGCGCTGAAAGAAATGCTGAGCATGTAGGAAACCTTTTTCTGACAAGTTCCCCAAAACAACATTTAATCTCTCAAAATAAATGCATTAAATCAAACTTTGCATTTGTCTGTAATTTTCTTAAAATCTTGATTTGCTGTGTTTAACCACAGTTACTAGCTAGTTATACTGACAATTTACTGTAGTGTAAGACAGGTTTCTTGCTTTTTTTTATTATGAAAAAAACTTATTATGATGAATTATTTACATAATAATAAAAATATATATTTGCATGGAGTAATGAACTTGTGGTTTGTAAGAAGACATGAAAATATAGACAGGATTATAACTGAAAACAAAATACATACACTGCATTCCAAATTATTATGCAAAGTGTAATCAAGTGTCTTAATGTCATAAACATTAAATATTTTGTTTTTCCATCAAACTCATGGATGTTATGGGGTTTCCGGGCTCTTTGGATCACTGAGATCACTGATAAGCAGGCCACAGGTTTCAAGCAATATGGGAAAGAAAAAGGATCTCTCTGCTGCCGAAAAGAGTCAAATACTGCAATGCCTTGGCATTGAAGGTATGAAAACATGAAGGTATGAAAACATAAAGGTATGAAAACATTAGATATTTCACAACAACTGAAGCGTGATCATCGTACTGTGAAGAGATGTGTGGCAGATTCAGACCACAGACGGTTTGTGCAGATAAAGGCATAATGAGGAAGGTTACTGCCTGACAAATTCATCAGATTAAGAGAACAGCTGCTAAAAGGCCATTACAAAGCAGCAAACAGTTATTAGAAGCTGCTGGTGCCTCTGGAGCCCCAAGAACCTCAAGGTGTAGGATCCTCCAGAGGCTGGCAGTTGGGCATCAACCTACTATTTGGCCCCCCTAACCAATGCTCACAAGCAGAAACAGTTGCAGTGGGCCCAGAATTACATGAAGACACATTTTCAAACAGTCTTGTTTACTGATGAGTGCCGTCCAACCCTGGATGGTCCAGATGGATGTAGTGGATGGTTGGGGGATGGCCACCATGTCCCAATAAGGCTGCAACCTCAGCAAGGAGGTGGTGGAGTCATGCTTTGGGTTGGAATCATGGAGAGAGCTGGTAGGCCCCTTTTAGGGTCCCTGAAGACTTTCTGACAGACCACTTTCTACCATGATACAAAAAGAAGAACCGTGCCTTGCGTGGCAAAATCATCTTCATGCATGACAATGCATCATCTCATGCTGCAAAGAATACCTCTGTGTCATTGGCTGCTATGGGCATAAAAGGAGAGAAACTCATGGTGTGGCCCCCATCCTCCCCTGACCTCCCCCATCCTCCCCTGACCTCCACCCTATTGAGATCCTTAGTGTGGCCCCCATCCTCCCCTGACCTCCCCCATCCTCCCCTGACCTCCACCCTATTGAGAACCTTTGGATCCTCAACCAAAAGATCTATGAGGGTGGGAGGCAGTTCGCATCAGAACAGCAGCTCTGGGAGGCTATTCTGACATCCTGCAAAGAAATGTAAGCAGAAACTCTCCATAAACTCACAAGTTCAATGGATGCAAGAATTGTGAAGGTGATATCAAAGAAGGGTTAACATGCAACTTGCCCTGTTAAGATGTGTTTGATTTAAATAGCTTTTGTCAACAAATGACAATTTTCAGTTCTTTACAACCTATAAAAAGTTTTGAAACTCTGTTGAAATACTGTTTTCATTAAGTGGTTTGTCTAACGGTTGATTACTTGAAAATTTAACTGACTGTCATTTACATCGACTATGTCGGAAAATCAGTGTACACTATCATTTGCATAATAAGTAATCTCAGTAATAAGTAATCACGGCTGCTGCCTCAAATGGGTCGGCTGTTGTTTTTAAACATGTATTGCAGCAGGTGCAGGAGACACTTAGAAGACTGATGCTTTTATTTATTGGGCACGTGCCCTTCATGACAACTTAAAAATCATGGTTAAGTGTGTTTCCCCTTTAACTACCCAGAATGTGTTCAATGTGTAAAACAGCCCTACTCACACCTCTCTTATTCACGCACAATCATATTTGACGATGTTGGATCCTTCCCCTTAAAGTGCGCACGTACATGACCCTTCATACCCGGGGTTACATTTCTCGCTGAAGATCGTCTCTCCGATAGGGAGAAACACGGCCTACGTGGCTTCGGCGGCGTCTCCTGTGGCTGAGAGTTCTGTGGTCGTGTGTGTGTAGCTCATTTCTTTGATCTCCTTTCGTTCCCAGTATAAAGCTGGTGCGCTGTAGCGCTGCAGCGCCCATTGAGGTACAGCAAAAGACATTGTAAGTGACATGACGTGTGGAGGTGATGTGGAGGCCAACGGGGCAGAAATGGCCGTCCAAAACGCAGAGGAACCGGCGGTGTCTGACTTCTACTGCTGGTCCGTCCTGAATTCATTGTTTTGCTGCTGGGCGTTTGGGTTAGCCGCTCTTTACCAGTCCAAGAAGGTTTGTCTGTCAAAATCCACATGTTTATGTCTTTATGAGCTATGTCTTCATGAGCTTTTCATGGCAAACACCTTAATCGTATTGAATTTTTAGGTCAAGAAGAAATTGGCTGAAGGCGATATGGAAGAAGCAAAGATGGCATCGGACAAGTCTTTGTGTTTAAATGTGATGTCCCTGATTTTTGGAGTGATATTTCTGTCAATGTATGCGTACTACAAATAAGAAGAAAGGTTGGAAAGATATAACTGAAGCTAATAGGGCATGTATGCAAATCTATACAGATCAACTTGCATGTCCTGATGCAGAACATGTAGCCTTTAAGAATAATAGCATGAAATCAAGCATTGCATTTGGTTTTCTTTGCATTCTCTTCCTTTGATGTTGTCTCGCTCAGGCTTCCTTCTGGCTTGTCCTCCAATTACACCAATGTTTGTACCTTTGGCATGTTCCTAAGATGTATCTCCTTTGACGGACAGGACACAAGGGGGATGTGTGGGGGGTGGGTCTTCTCTTTGCACACGTCGCACACTGTTACTCTGTTAGTTAGGTGTAATAAATGCTGAATGTGCTTCACTGTTTTCCCTTAAAGTGTATGCACTCACTGTAGATCACTGTGAAGTAGAGCTGAATGTAGAAATGATAACCACTTTAAGTGGTTTTTTTTTGCATCATTGACTCAACCCAGAAATGTGTATGGCTGCCACTTATTGTAAAGAATAAAAACAACAAATACAATCAACAAAAAAACACACACAAAGATTGAATGAATAGGAAAGAATATCCTGTTTCTTGTGCAGTTGTTTGTTTATTCTTCTATTGCCAGCCTCCTTTGAATGTCTGACACAGTAAACTTCTGCTGGCTTAGAAACATTTTGGCCTTAGCCACTGTAGTGTCTCTTTAGCCATACAGTTAATACCAGTTTCTAGAACGGGGGTCTCTTGTTTCATCTGGCATTAATACCAGTTTCTAGAACCGGGGTCTCTTGTTTCATCTGGCATTAATACCAGTTTCTAGAACCGGGGTCTCTTGTTTCATCCGGCATTAATACCAGTTTCTAGAACCAGGGTCTCTTGTTTCATCCGGCATTAATACCAGTTTCTAGAACCGGGGTCTCTTGTTTCATCCGGCATTAATACCAGTTTCTAGAACTGGAGTCTCTTGTTTCATCTTGTTTTATCAGGCATTTTTCTTGATAAAACAAGAGACACATTCTTCTACACATGCAGGCCAGGGACACCACCAACCACACCTCTGATTCACCGGAAGTGTTCAGTCTCAACACTGTGGAGAAGACCCAGAAGATCTAACTGGTTCACAACTGGTACAGTCTCAACACTGTGGAGAAGACCCAGAAGAGCTAACTGGTTCACAACTGGTACAGTCTCAACACTGTGGAGAAGACCCAGAAGAGCTAACTGGTTCACAACTGGTACAGTCTCAACACTGTGGAGAAGACCCAGAAGAGCTAACTGGTTCACAACTGGTACAGTCTCAACACTGTGGAGAAGACCCAGAAGATCTAACTGGTTCACGACTGGTACAGTCTCAACACTGTGGAGAAGACCCAGAAGATCTAACTGGTTCACAATCAGCTTCTTACTCCATCATGCGTCACTCCCACTCTCTCCTGCGCCTCCTTTGATAGGCTACACAAAAACATGGACATATTTATTTGTTTTATTTTTGTGGTCAGATCTCATTGTACCATAGAAGCATTTCAGAAAGACAGACAGTAACCACAAATACGGTATAAATACATAAAGAGCAACACATCCCCTCTGATTCATCAACCCCCACTCATAATCTGATCAGTCCCACTAATAAACTGTACACCTGATTGATGTAATGTATACATTTTCATCCCACAAATGCAATCGGTCAAGTCTCTCCTTGTGTCCATCCATTCACACAAATAGTGCAGACTTTGACAGGTATCAGTTTAAGCAGGTAGAACGAGAAGCAGGAAACATCTGACAAACTGTCTGGAGCTGGAGCGCGACCCAAATGACACCCTGTTCTCTAGTGTACTATCTTAACCACAGTGCAGTAGTGGATATCTAGTCATTACAAAGACAAGGGAAGGAGACAGGGTGTCATAGCGGGTGACTTAGTGAAGAGAGTGATATAAAATTGTGTGACTTAGTGAAGAGAGTGGTATAAAATAGAGGGTGACTTTGTGAAGAGAGTGATATAAAATAGAGGGTGATGTAGTGAAGAGAGTGATATAAAATAGAGTGTGACTTAGTGAAGGGAGTGATATAAAATAGAGTGTGACTTAGTGAAGAGAGTGATATAAAATAGAGGGTGACGTAGTGACGAGAGTGATATAAATAGAGGATGACTTAGCGAAGAGAGTGATATAAAATAAAGTGTGACTTAGTGAAGAGAGTTATATAAAATAGAGGGTGACGTAGTGACGAGAGTGATATAAAATAGAGGGTGACTTAGTGAAGAGAGTGATATACAATAGAGTGCCTTAGTGAAAAGAGTGATAGAGAATAGAGTGTGAATTAGTAAAAAGAGTGATAGAGAAGAGGGTGACTTAGTGAAGAGAGTGAAAGAGAAAGGAGGGTGAAGGGTATAAAGAGTTAAGTGAGTCAACAGGTGTCAGTTGAAAGGGTATCATTGTAAATAGATTGCCATATTGGATCAATTGCCATAGTAAATATGGGGTTGAATGGTTTCATAATTAGAAGGGTGCCGTAGATAATAGTGTTACGGGTTGTCAGAGTTAAAAGAGTGTTACAGGGTGTCATAGTAAATGGGGTATTACTGGGTGTCATAGTCAATAGTGTTACAGTGTGTCATAGTTAATGGAGTGTTACAGGGTGTCAGTGTTAATGGGGTGTTACAGGCTGTTATAGTTAAAAGAGTGTTACCGATTGTCTTAGTTCATAGTGTTACAATGTGTCATAGTTAATAGAGTGTTACATGGTGTCAGACTTAAGAGAGTGTTACATGGTGTCAGAGGTAATGGGTCGTTACATGGTGTCATAGTTAAAAGACTGTTCCATGGTGTCATAGTTAAAAGACTATTACAGGTTGTCAGAATTAATGGGGTGTTACAGGGTATCAAAGTTAATAGAGTTAATAGTGTTACAATGTGTCAGGTTAATAGATTGTTACATGGTGTCAGAGTTAAGAGAGTGTTATAGGGTGTCATAGTTAAAAGCATGTTACAAGGTGTCAGAGCTAATGGGGTGTTACAGGGTGTCATAGTTAAAAGAGTGTTACAGGGTGTCATAGTTATTGGGGCGTTACAGGGTGCCATAGTTAATAGAGTGTTACAAGTCGTTAGAGTTAATGAAGAGTTACAGGGGGTCATAGTTAATAAAGTTTTACAGGGTGTCATTGTGAAAGAGTGATTGCAAGTGTCATAGTTAAGAGTGTTATAGTGTGTTATAGCTAATAGGGAGATAAAGAGTGTCATAGCTAGGTATAATAGAGTGTTGTAGAGGGTGTTGTAGAGTGTTACAGTTAACAGTGTGTTATATAGTTGTATAGCTAATAGGGTGTTACAGAGTGTTATAGAGTGTTATAGTTAATAGAGTGTTGTAGAGTGTTATAGTTAACAGAATGTTATAGTTGTATAGCTAATAGCGTGTTACATAGTGTTATAGGTAATAGGGTCTTATAGAGTGTTATAGTTAATAGTGTGTTAAAGACTTTCATAGTAAATAGGGGGTTATTTTGTTTTATAGCTCATATGGTGTTATAGAGTGTCATAGGGTGTTATAGAGTGTCATAGGGCGTTATAGAGTGTCACAAATGCATGGACAGAACCACCTTCATAATAGGATTAATGAGACTAAGTGCTGAATAAGATCATTACTGTTAGTTTGTCAGAGGTATCAAAAGTACACAGATCTTGTTTATTACGGTGTGTTATATTGTGGATTGTGTTTCATCTCATCTCATGAGTGGAGTGAAGTCCTGCATGAGTAAACAGAACGGCAGCAGCTCCATAAGCGTTTAAGACACAGCGCCATAAGAAACTCACAAAGAAAAGTACAAAAACACTGTAATCAAAAACACCCCGTTTCCAGGAGAGCAGAATGCACAGAGGGCAACTAAACAGGCAGATAAGGTCCCAGGCTAGGTAAGAGGACGCAGCGTCATGCGCTGTACAGGTGGCCACGTTCACCACAGGGGGGAGGGGCTACACACGGGGGGAGGGGCTACAACAGGGGGGAGGGGCTACAACAGGGGGGAGGGTCTACAACAGGGCGGAGCATATACAGAGCCACGCGGGCGCACCAAGGGCCCCGGCCACGATGGACGGGAGTCGTACGTTAGCAGAGTCGGGGCCTCATTTGGACCACTGTTCTAATGCTAAACGCTTACAGTTACTGTTTCCCCGTGTTGGGTCCCACAGATGGGGGCTAAGATGGCCGCGCGTCGCAAAGGATCGGCTCTGCCCTCTGAACGCCCGTAAACAGATCCACGGTGACAGGACGGACAGGAGAACGTCAAGTTTCCTCGCTCCCAGGAGTCTGTACACACGGAGAGGACCCAGGTGGACGTGTTGACAGACGCGTCATCCCGGGCTGACAGGCGCCGCTCCGCTTCGCCAACCAGGGGACGACGTCTGAGCGACAAGCAGCCGTCCACACCCCCCGCGGGTCCATTCCTGCGGACGGGAGCCCAACGCGCCGCGACGCCGTGGGGATCGTCAGCGGTTCGACACACGGGTGAGGAAGTCGCCTCGCGCGAATTATGTACAAGCGAACAAAAAGAGGACGCCGTGACATGGACATGTCATCCCCTGCCCCGCCCACATCCAATAGGCGTGTCTCATGCATCCGTTTCCGTTGGAGACACCCCCTCTGGCGCTGTAGGGAAACGTGCAGTGAAGTGCGTTAAGATCAACAGCCAATTTATTTGCAGCCATTAAAACCAACATCTGTCAGTCTTTGTCCGTTTGCAGCAGTAATAGCTGTGCAGCGCTGACCTGAGCCATTTATTACAACCACCAGCGCGTTGGAACGTGCGTGAGGAACGGTGCCGCCAGCGTGGAGAGAAGTGTCTCATCAGGACGTCTCATCAGAGTTTAAACCAGGACATCCTCATTTGCGGCAGTCCTCCGTTCCTCCTGCTGGAGCTGCCGTGAGGCGTTGGTGACGAGTGGAGCTACAGACAGTGTTACTCCTGGGGCGGAGCAGGAGAGGATTGATAGGTGGAGAGATTCAGGATGCCTTAATGTGAGTGTGTGTGTCTGGTGGGGGGGGCTGTCCTGTTCCCCCCTCGTCTAACGTCGTTCCATATCCTTCTCCTAACCAACACATGCCAAGGCTCCACAACCCTCAGTGACATTCTGTGCTAGCTGCTAGAGATCTCGTCGGATGACAGAATCTCCCGTCTTTTGGTTACATCGATGCTCCTTGCTCCTCCCTCCTTCGCCTACCGCCTCACCCAGCGCTCAGGCCTCCCTCTCTCTCTCTCTCTCTCTCTCTCTCTCTCTCTCCCTCCCTCACCCGTAGCGCGGGTCCATGTCGGTGAGGGATATCCGGGGTACAGTGGGGAGGAAGGCGGTGGGGTGATAAAATGTGTTCCGGGAAGCCTCTATGTACATGGTGGAGCTGGTGACGCTCTTCCGGTCCTTCTTCAGGGTGGACCTCCTCTGCCAGCGGCAAAGTAGCATCTCCACCTGAAAAGGTCGAACGCGAGCAGAAACACACGTCAATGCGCGTAAACACACACAAAACACGCGTAAACACGAAATGCAACGACTATGATTGGTCAAGTCCACAACGTACTAAATAGTGGGCTCTCTATAACATGCCGTCACCGAGATTCACACCATCGTCAAAAACGCACGGCGAGCACAGATCTCATTACAAGTGGCGTTCGAAGTCCCCTATGAATTCGGAATGAACGGGTTGTTGAAATGCAGGAAGAGCTGCTTTTTGGGGGTTTTGAACTGTGTGGACTAAAGCCCTGGGCCCAATGCAGCCACTACCTGTTCTCTGAAGAAACTGGTGGTCACGGTGTACAGGATGGGGTTCAGGGCACTGTTGATGGGCAAAATGAAGATCACCACCCAGGAGGAGATGGTGCCTGGAGAGAGCGAGGAGGAGCAGTAAGACGTGTAAATTAAGGGTGTGTATATGTTTAAGAGTGTGTTTGTTTCCCACCCAGTGTGTGTGTGTGTGTCTCTCCTCACCTGGTATCTCAACCTGCAGCAGGGACAGTATTTTGACCAGGAAAATGGGCAACCAGCAGAGAGCGTCAGAGAACACGATGAAGAAGAACCTGTTGGCTACGGCCACGTCTTTATGGAGTCTGCTGCGGAGGTCTGTAACAGAAGAACCCGTTAGCAACGTCCAGATATTTATTTAGCCTGCTGCGGAGGTCTGTAACAGAGGAACCTGTTAGCTACATCCAGATATTTATTTAGCCTGCTGCGGAGGTCTGTAACAGTAGAACCCGTTAGCAACGTCCAGATATTTATTTAGCCTGCTGCGGAGGTCTGTAACAGAAGAACCTGTTAGCTACATCCAGATATTTATTTAGCCTGCTGCGGATGTCTGTAACAGAAGAACCTGTTAGCTACGTCCAGATATTTATTTAGACAGCAACGGAAGAATTTATTTGGTACTTAGATTGAATCACTTTGCCTGTAGTAGAGATCTGTAGCGGAGGTATCTGTTAGCCACAACCTCGTATGGTCGCTGCATTTACCGAGTTCAGAATGTCATTAACTAAAGGAACCATGTGTGGTTTGTTAAAGCTTAAGATGTAGTCTGTAATTCAAACAACAACAAAGCCCTGTGTTTTGGTATGCAGCTGAGGTATGTGTCTTTACCTGTAGTGTTTAGACCGGTCTTGTAGATGGAGTAGAACATAGAGGAGTAGGAGAACACGATCACTAGAAACGCTACTAGGTTCAGACCTACATAGACACACAAACACACCGACACTTATTACATATAAACACACTTGTTAGGAACGCTTGCAGGTTCAGATCTAGGGAGACATGTCTGATTTGAAAATGGTCTTTATTGCAGGGCTTCCCAGTTCAACTCTGATCCCTGAGACACACAGGCATAGAGCCCACAGACACACACAGACGTAGAGCCCACAGATACACAGGCATAGAGCCCACAGACACACAGGCATAGAGCCCACAGACACACAGGTATAGAGCCCACAGACACACAGGTATAAAGCCCACAGACACACACAGACGTAGAGCCCACAGACACACAGGTATAGAGCCCACAGACACACACAGACGGAGAGCCCACAGACACACAGGCATAGAGCCCACAGACACACACAGACGGAGAGCCCACAGACACACAGGCATAGAGCCCACAGACACACACAGACGGAGAGCCCACAGACACACACGCAACATACCCAGGAATATCCCAATAGAGTATCCCTCAGCCGTTGAGTTCTCCTGTCGGTCCGAGTGCAGGGGGAAGCAGACCCCATTGCGGCCATAGTAGTTCCCAAACAGGTCCTCGTTCAGCAGAGGAATCACCGCGATGGTGAAACCCAGTAGCCAAATAGACACCAGCACCACCTAGCGGGAAGAAACGGTCTGTCAACCTAACGTCACATGGCCACTTTAGCAGGCTTAAGTAGGGTCACAGCATGTGACAACAATACACGCCGTCATAGATTACTACCTGCCTACGACCCGTAATGTCAGTCCTAAGGAGGCTTAGAATTAAACTCACAACAGTATGCAGTTTGCCAGGCCTCAGGTGGCTGAATGGGAACACGATGACCAGAAACTTCTCCAGCGTCAGATAGGTAAGCAGCAGAACGGACACCTGCAACGCAGCATTAAAGTTCTGTGCCTTTTCCTTGTTGAGAGAACAAAGGGAGAGAAACAATCCTTGTTTCTCTCAATTTATATTCTATATATCTCTTTCTCTCTTTCTTGAAAAGATGAGCAAAATAGGTTGTATGGAATGAAATAAACAGCTCATTATATTATACTCTGAAAAATGCAATACGTATTTATTTGAGTTGATGCCCTCCTACGGCCCTGTCCAGCTCTCCTGGTGTAACGGCCCGTCTCTTCTACGCTTTTGAGACCGTCCTGGAAGACACAGCACACCTTCCTGCCTCAGCATGTATGGATGTGCCTTCCTGGAGGAGCTGGACTGTCTGTGTATCCTGAATGGGCTGCAGGTACCCCACCATTCTACCAGTGACAAGGACACTCGCAAAACACCTAAAGAAGAATCAGTCAGGAAGGATAAGGAATTGTCTGTGTCCACCACCTGCTATTCCTTCCTTTTTTGGGGGTTTTCTTGCTGTTGCTTCTCCAGTGCACCTGTAGTCACTTTCATTTGTACCAAAACAGGTGACATTGATTCCCAATCGCTTATGCTTCCTAACTGGACAGATTGATATCCCTGAAGTTCAATTGACTTGGTGTAATACTGTGAAGATTACGGGTTCCCTTATTTTGTTTAGCAGTCTCACTGTTTGTCTCTCCACATCTCTCTGTTTGTCTCTCCATCTCTCTGTTTGTTTGTCCATTTCACTGTTTGTCTCTCCATCTCTCTGTTTGTCTCTCCACATCTCTCTGTTTGTCTCTTCATCTCACTGTTTGTCTCTCCACATCTCACTATTTGTCTCTCCATCTCACTGTTTGTCTCTCCACATCTCTTTGTTTGTCTCTCCACTCTCTGTTTGTCTCTCCACATCTCTTTGTTTGTCTCTCCACATCTCTCTGTTTGTCTCTCCACATCTCTTTGTTTGTCTCTCCACATCTCTCAGTTTATCTCTCCATCTCTGTTTATCTCTCCACATCTCTCTGTTTATCTCTCCACATCTCTCTGTTTATCTCTCTCCATCTCTCTGTTTGTCTCTCCATATCTCTCTGCCTCTACCTCTCTCGCTCTCCCAGGTAACTCTGCAGAACCCATACCTGGAGATACAACCAGTTTCCAGAACATGTGTTTTCATGCGCTCTGGGCAGGTGTCCACGCCGAACGGTTCGGCGTGACAATTACTGACAATGTGTTGGCATGGTATCAGAAATAGGAGCGCACTCAAGTCATTGGAACAGCGTGATCCTCTGGACTTCTTCAGGGGAAAGGGTTAGAAATTCACCGGAATGGGAAACAGCCCAAACCAGTGCCCTAAATAGCATCCCTATTCCTATGTAGTGCACACTACTTCTGACAGAGCCCCCCCCATACTAAGGGTAAAAGGGAGCCATTGAAGGAGGGGAAATATATTGAGAACTTGGAGAGTTGGCCCGAAGGGACATGACAACCAGTCAGCCTCACGAGACGAACTGAGAAATAATAATACTTCATCCACGTCTGGAAATAGACCCAACCATTAATCCCGTCCAGGGGTGTGCGAGGAAAGGGAAAAGCGTTTGTTTGCACAGGTCCAAGCAAGAGCAGGCTTTTGCATCGAACCCAACCCCCACCCTCGTAATGTAGAGGTAAAGTGGGCAAATGAGGTCAACTGACGTGCCCAGAGATCTCTCAGCTCAGGCATCCTATGAAGCAATAATTCAGTTACTGGTCAGGTTGGCTAAGCACCAGGCTACCTGGCCAAATAACGGTGTGCGAGTGTGTTTATGTGTGTGTGAATGTGTCTAACGCGTGTTGTGTGGTTGTGTGTGTGCGTGTGTTTATGTGTGTAACGAGTGTTGTGCGCGCGGGTGTGTTTATTTGTGTGTGAATGTGTGTAACGAGTGTTGTGTGCGCGAGTGTGTTTATGTGTGTGTGAATGTGTGTAACGCATGTTGTGCGTGTTCATGTAGATGTACGAGTGCGTAACGCGTGTTGTGTGTAAGGCCTCACCTCTGAGGAGAGCATCGCCAGGAAGCCAATAGTTCGACACTCTACGCTCTCCATCCACAGGAGGGCGTTGCGATTGTACTCCCCCCGGAACTTGACATCAAACACCCCAACGAAGAACAGGTACACGCCCATCAGACAGTCCGCACCTGGTGGTGGGGGGAGGGGGGGGGGTGTATTAGACTGGAATCAATGGGGATGATTTATTGCCATTGTTAATGACAGTCAACAGTAATACAGGGGCTAATGATATGGATCTGGCGATGACTGCCGTCTACATTTTACTACATGGGCTTGGGAATGGCATCATTAAAGACTTTAACTACTTATCCATCGTCAGCATGCCATCCGCAGTACAGTCGATCTGTGGCAATATAGTCATTAGCAGCTATGCTAACATTAGCTAGCTCATATTTGCCTCAGTTTTAGCCAGCTGGCTAACGTTATGCTTCCTGGGGTTCTCCATGACAACGCATCTATTATATCCAGTCAGCTTTTGCTGCAAGTTTCATGCTTTCGTAGCGATACGCTGTTCACTCATGCGTGATGGTCGCTGTCATTGTCGCCAGCTTGATTATCTGTGTTGGTTCGTGTGTTTGTTTGTATGTAAGTGTGTTTGTGTGTGAGGGTGTGTCTGAGTGGGTGTGTGTACACGTGGTTGTGTGTGCGTCTTTGTGTGTGTGTGTGTGTGTGTGTGTGAGGGTTGGACCCAGTTTACCAGCTTGCTTATCTGTCTGATGTATCTACTCAGTGTTAAATTGACAAGTTGTTGAGCTGACATGGAGAGTTATGGTGAAAGGCATCACGCTGCATGGAGATCCTGTACAACCTGTCTCACATGGTGGGACGAGAGTGAGGGCCATGCTGCAGGTCTGTCGGTGTGTTTGTGTGTGTGTGTGTGTGTGTATGTGTATGTGTATGTGTATGTGTATGTGTATGTGTATGTGTATGTGTGTGTATATGTGAGTGTTTGTACATCTTTGAACAGGGAACAGCGATCTAATGGACGAGGAATGACTAGAATGGAAAATTGGAGATAAATAGGAAATAATGAGAAAAGAATGTAAACTGGTGGGAGTAGAAATATATATATATGGTGGAGGATGGGAGGGAGGTTGGGGTAGAGAAATATAAACATATATGGAGGGAGAAGAGAGGAAGGTGAGGGTAGATAAATATATATATGGAGGAGGAGGTGAGGGTAGAGAAATGTATATGGAGGAGGAAGAGAGGGAGGTGGGGGAAGATAAATATATATATGGAGAAAGAAGTTATGTAGTTGGGGTAGAGAAATATGTATATATGGAGGAGGAGGAGAAGAGGGAGGTGAGGGTAGAGAAATATATATGAAGGAGGAACAGAAGGAGATGGGGGTAGATGGAAGAGGAAGAGAGAGAGGTGAGGGTTGCTGCTCTGAGGAAGCATGGATGGGCTGGCTTGGGTTCAAGAGGGTTAGGTAACAGCTGGGTGCAGCTGACATGTGACGGAGGTTTAGGTAAAGCTTCTGTGGAGGTGTGGTTGTGGTGGTGTGGTCCACAGGGTCGGCCGGACCATCTGGCATCTTGAGGAAATGCCGGTCGGCCGGTCCATTTAACGTCTACTGGACTCATCAA
>JACXGK010010557.1:0-17708 GCA_016801125.1 Novumbra hubbsi | reverse complement strand
CAGCGGTGGAATTCTGACAATTCCTTATTGGCTAAGGGGACGAAACCGTTCTGCAGGGCCAGCTTGCATTTCTGCACGCCTCCGTTCTCACTTGTCAAACATTCCACACATGCAAAGGACTCGGGCCCAGGAATTTCCTATTAAATGACAGTTCCACCCCCCCGCACTGCCAAGCACTCGACTGGGTCCGGCACACACTGGGCGTTTATGACAGAACAACCCCCTGTGGTGATGAAGGGAACGGGGCTGTGAGTCGTGCTGATCACTGTACATATGAACACACCGTCAGGCCCATTCTGCCGTGGCACAGAACATCCTACTTAAACACTGGCTATAACACATTTAAGCAACCGATAGGTTGCTGGATCCAATCCCAGGTCGCGGGGACGTGTTGATCGGCCCTAATGGTTCCGAGGGCCACGGTCAACAACGACACACACACTTAGGCCACAGATAAACACGCGTAAAGGAACCTCCGAGACCCACACGCACGACAGGCTGACCGAATGCGGCCTGTTCTGCAGGAACGGGAGTAAAACGCCAGAGAGAGTGAGGAAGGAGAAAAGCGAGAGTAACGGGGGAATAGGGACAAGGGACGTGGAGGAGCCTGGCCGGAGGCCGTGGAGGAGCCCGGCCGGAGGCCGTGGCGGGGGGGCTGGGGGCCCGTGTCATGAGCACCTGCTAAAAAGGGGACGTGACTGGCTGAGCGAGGGAGCAGCTCCAGGCTCCTGCCCACCGTTTCAGGAGAGACAAGAGGGGAGTGCATATGGGTCAAGGCCCGGTCAGCATGAGCACCAGCGCCGTAGTGGAACCGCGCCAACCTCGTTTGGCACACACATACACGTGAACGTGCTCAAGGCGCATCAGACACGTGTGTACACTAGTTCTTGGAAAGAAGGGCTGACGGTTCCACTTTCCCTATTCCTCGCTCAGCTGCTCTAAAACTTGGGCAAAGTATAGATCCGACCGCTTGTGACTGAGGGCACTTTATAACTACTTTGTGTGTGAGTTTGTGTGTATGCGCACACATTCCACACATGCCACAGGAGACACGCACACTCCGGGAGAGGGAATCGTTAAGACTGTCCTGAATCTATAACAAGCTTGTTGAAAACAAATCGCTGCAAGCTGCTGAGCCAGGATCACTTCTCTGGGTCACCGTCCTCCTGCTAATGGAGCTGTTTCAACTGCCCACCAGCGCTCACAGACAGACACAGACAGGGACAGGAGGTGACGGAACAGGGCAGAAAGAGGGAGGGAGGAATGTGAGAGGGAGAAAGGGAAGGTAAAAAATAAAGAGGGAATAGGGTAGGGAGAGGGTAGGTAAAGACAGAGAAAAAGAGCACAATTAGTCACATTCACCACCTCACAAACCTCCATACATTCACCTTCACACAGACATCCACAAATTCCCCCATCACAGACATTGACACATTTACCCCATCACAGACCTCCACACAGACATCCACACATTCACCTTCACACAGACATCCACACATTCACCTTCACACAGACATCCACAAATTCACCCTCACACAGACATCCACAAATTCACCCCATCACAGATCTCCACACATTCACCTTCACACAGACATCCACACATTCACCTTCACACAGACATCCACACATTCACCCCCTCACAGACATCCACCCCCTCACAGACATCCACCCTCTCACAGACATCCACCCTCTCACAGACATCCACACAATGCCCTGTTTCCTAACTACACTTCCTGCTTCTGAGCTGTGATTGGCTGTGTGAACCGTGAGGAGAACAAATGTATTAAGACTCGGGCTGGGCTGCCCATCTGAAAGCAATAAGGCCTTACAGCACAAGAGCCTGAAGTGTGTGCATGTGTGCCCCACAGAGCTGCCATGGACTTTAAGCTCTTCGGTTGAACTGTTCCCCCTCCAGGGGTACTGAGTGGGGGGCCTTCCAAAATAAATCTTTCTGGGGTACCCTTTCAACAGCTAGTTTCACAACACACACACACACGTACAGGCAAACACCCCTACACACTATACCTAACTCCATCCAGACCAGGGCAAGAGGATCTGAAGAGATGGGGGTGGTGGAGATGAAGGTAAGGGGGGAGAGGGGAGGGGCTGGGGAGAGAAAGAGAGGGAGACCGGGGGATGGAGTGGGGGAGAGAAAGAGCTTCCAGATGTGCAGGCCTGGTTCTCTTACAGATGAAAGCTCCTCCCCACCTCCTACTCATCTGAGAACGGGGAGAAAAAAAGAGGAGTGCAAACACCCGCAACACTTTGGAGTTTCCTGCGGCCGCTTCAGCTCAAGTCCGTCTGAGACGAGCCGAGATGGCGTTCTAGCCAGTGTATCACATTAGACCAAGACTGTTACGGGGATATGACGTAGAAAGTCTGGGTTTGGACATCCATAGTCAGGTGCAAGGGACTGAAAGGAAGGACAATGGAGAGAGTGAGTAGGTGATACTCGGTGGCCATTTACCACATGTCCGTTGCATTTCCTGCATCTCCGCCTCCTTCCCTGGCAGCCTAAGCGGTCACTCCAGACGCACATTTTCACAGGCGTGTCTGAAACCAACCTCACCAGGAAAATCCAGAATGTTGTTGGGTATGAACCCAAATGTGATTTTTCATCGTGGTATAACGAGAATTTCCTGACCCCCCCCCAGGGCTACAGGTAAACATGTATCCCTTCAATATGTGTGGTCCTGTAATGAGGGCTTGGAGAACAAAAAAATACAGAGTGTGGTGGATGTAGACCCAAGTGTCCCGCAACACCACATCACAGGCCTGTAACTCAATGGGTAATAGCTCTGCTATGCTGCTGTCTGGCAATAGCAGATCATTTACACTGGCTGACTGGAACCCAACTCTTCCACCCGTGTGTCATGGGCGGACGCCATGTTACACCTAAATGTGCTCAGTCAGCAGTGCCACTTTTCCATGCTGATATTCTGGAGTCAAGGTCACGTTCACAAACTGGCAGCATGAGTCTTTAAGATTGCAGGCATACAAAGGTGTAGGCCGTGTTCGGTGTCATCCGAGCCCTTAGATGTCCACATAGGATCTTACCAAAAAATTTTTGTTACTGGAAAATCATAAATTATATTGGGGCTCAACTGATGTATTTAAATGTGTACGTGTGCTCATTTAAATGCATGCATGCATTATCCGTGGCCAGGCGAGGAGATAGAGGTTTTTTTTCAGGATGAACGTCACTGTGTTTCTTGGAGGAGTTGATGGTTTTAATATCACCTCTAATAGGATCAAGTTAATAAGGGCATCAGTGAAATCCATTTACATGTACTGTCAACTAACAAATGTTACCTGGAGGCACTTGTGAAAAAACCTTCCTCCATAACACAATGACTCTTTGAGAGTTGCAGTTCTGTACAAAGAGCGAGCTCTAAGTGTATTTGGTGACATCCAAGGGGAGGGGGTCAAGCATCTTCCACCCAGCTAAGAGGACCACCCTGATGGGGGTTTAGAGGGTGTCGGCCCCCCGGGGGGACCACAGGAAATCCGTCTGCCTAAAACGACCTCAAACTGATTAGATTTACATTGTGCATCCCCTACCACACACTCACACACAGCCCTTCCCCCATTTGGACTACTTTTCCAGTCATGACCCAGTTCCCACAAACAGGGACCATTAAATATGCAATTAGCACAGCCCTTAGAGGAACACGAGTGGCCGTCTGTCACAGTGGAGACAACGTCCAAATGCCATCACACACTGACATCCATTAAAGTCAACGGGATGGAGGAGACCTAACAACGGTCATCTCCTCTCTTATCCAAACTTCTCAAACGCCATGTGGCGAACGCACACACCCCAGGACTAGTCATCGGCCTTGTGGATGGCGGTAACGGGAAGAATCCCGGAAGAAACAAAACCTGTTGGAGTGTCGGTTTAGACGTTTTAAGACATGAATAGCTCAAGGCCTGGTTATAGTAGCGGTAGTCATGGGAAACACTCATGTGATTGGACGAGTACACCCCTTCACGCAGGGCGGACAGGCAAGAGCCACTGTTTATTGTCATTGTCCGGACGTGATTAAGTAGCATGCCGGCCTGTACATGTGTAGGTACGTCTGTACCAGACTAAGTGCATGTACCCTGCCTGTATGTGGAAGGGGGAAGAAAAGTGTGCACGTGTATGTGCGCGTGTAAGTTGAGAACGGGCCGATCGGTGTAGCCTGCCTGGTAATTGTTGCCACATTAGAGGGTTTGTTGGGGCGCTGGGCTAGATATATTGGAGGGTTTGTTGGGGCGCTGGGCTAGATATATTGGAGGGTTTGTTGGGGCACTGGGCTAGATATAGCAGGGTTTGTACCTGGAAAGGGTCTGACATTGTACCGGGAAAGGGTCTTTGGAAGCATCTGTGGAGCTCTTATTTAATGGGTGGTGAATAACGGAGAAGGGGGGGGGGTCAAAACACACCCACGTGACCGTTTACCGCTCCGCCAAAACGGAGAAAAAGGTTGATGCTGTCAGACTGGGTCTTAGGAACGTGTGAAGAGTTATGCCAAGTTTTTATATATAAATATATATATTTTTTGTACCATGACTCCAGCAGTTACATAGGCCGGTAAAGTGTATCCTGAGTGATTTGAAGACAGAACAAACAAATGAGCCGCTTACGGTGTGTGAGATGCCCAATTGAATGTGGCTCATCTTGGTACTCACACACACTCTGGAGAGGGTGGCTGTCGTGGCAGGTGGCAAAGCTAAACTGACGTGTTTCAGACTTCCAGAGCAAGTCAAATACTCATGCTATAAAGATTGGAAAGAAAATGATGAATAGCAAGACAGACTTTTGTACTTTAACTTATTTCAATCATTTTAAGTTTCTAACTAAGTTTCACTTCATATCTGGTGCCTCTGGCTGACACTTTGGGCTTGACTTGCTATAGACACCAATATTGGTCTTTGGAGAAAGAAGACAGTGGATACCAGTTCTTGATCTTTTTCTGGGAATTTTTTGGGGAGTTGCCAGACATACGACAAACATCAGAGAGACAGCAGTGCTGACTATGAGGCTTCGTAGAGAGGGACGTCTCTGAACTTTGTGTGGTGAGCTAACTGGCACTCAGAGTGTGAGTCATCACCCAACTGGGAGCCACACAGAAGGGGAAAAGGTTTTAAGACCAGGCTGTTTCCCAGACTTGTCCACTACAGGACATAAACAGACTGCATCACCACCATCAACCTCTCACCACCTCCGTTCGCTCATGCCATGATCCTCTACATCTTCAGAAGACGCAATATCCACAGAATTGGCATCTGCTGGCTGAACTTTAATATCATCATATACTGCCATGTTTCTTTTTTAAACGCCATAGAAGTTGAATAACAGATTATTTATTCATTATTTATTTTATTTTAATTAAAATGTTCTAATGACAGTGTGTTTAGAAATGAAGTAGCCACAGTTTGAAGTAGCTACATTATACCATGACCAGAGCATTTCTAAACAACAATCTTTCTACAAATGTCTACTGCCCTCTTGTGGCGAAAGCACGGTATGAGCCAGCAGAAAACCATTTCATCAAACCAGTGTAAATTAAATAGCATATGAGTGAAAGAGAACCAGCAAACGGTCCGCAATAAGCCCCAGGGCGCGAAGGCCAACTCACCTAGCGTGGTCCCGTCTTCCCCCATAATGCACTTCATAGAAGCGATGATCTGCTCCGCGACGGGCGGTGCCATGGACGTGGCGTACACCGCGCTGTGGGAGTGGAGGCGCAGGTAGTCCACCAACTCCTGGGTTCAAACGGAACCCACAACCAGGTCAGTGTCGGCTCACATATGACGTTGACAAGCAACACAAAGAAGGTATCTCTTTCTTTTTTGGGGGGGACAGCAGTGTTTAAAAAAACGCCCGAAGGAACACGGGCCCAGTGGGTGGGAGACCAAGTGATTTCTGTGTTAAAACGTGTTGTGTGGCGTTGCTGGTCACCGTCCTCCGTCCAACGCTGGTGTGATTGTGAATACGCAGCGCTACAATGAGAATACTTCTACACTACCTGGAAGGTTTCTAAAAAGGGGTAAGGAAGCGTATTACTGGTATCACTGGGAGGGTGCATTCTCAAAACAAAGCAGAATTGCGATCCTCACCCTCTTGCCGCCAATGTAGCCCCCGGCGGCGCCAAAGCTTTTGGTGAAGGTCCCCATCATGACGTCCACGTCCCGGGGGTCCAGGCCGAAGTAGTCAACCACGCCTCTGCCTGCCGGCCCCAGGGCCCCGATACTGTGGGCCTCGTCCAGATAAAGGTAGGCCCCAAAGCGCTTCTTCAGAGCGATGACTTCAGGCAGACGCACTATACTGCCTTCCATACTGGACACAGAGGAACATCTATTTATCTATACCGCCTTCCATACTGGACACAGAGGAACATCTATTTATCTATACCGCCTTCCATACTGGACACAGAGGAACATCTATTTATCTATACCGCCTTCCATACTGGACACAGAGGAACATCTATTTATCTATACCGCCTTCCATACTGGACACAGAGGAACATCTATTTATCTATACCGCCTTCCATATTGGTCACAGAGGAACATCTATTTATCTATACCGCCTTCCATATTGGTCACAGAGGAAAATCTATTTATCTATACTTCCTTCCATACTGGACACAGAGGACAGACAGAGAGGAACATCTATTAATCGATACTGCCTTCCATACTGGACACAGAGGAACATCTATTTATCTATACTGCCTTCCATACTGGACAGAGGGATTTATTGGCTTCTTTAAAAATGTACATTGACAGTGAGGTTGCTGACAAACTCGTATAACCTTCGAGGACCCAAAACAAAACAAAGGCATAGAAAGGTAGGAAGACAGGATTGCTTCTTGGCTTGTCTTTCATAAAGTTAGTTAACCTAGTCCGAAGTCTTGGGTGATTGTTTAAATGCATATGAGATTAAATTGGTACCGTAACAAAAAGCTCCAGCCTTATCTTAGAATATAATAATAAATCTCTTCAAAATCAGCCCTTCCCTTCTGAAATTCACACCAGCAAATGTAAGATTCTCCAATGCATGAACTCGCATTAACAATTGTTTCAGGACCGTTATCTGTAACCGTTTTTTGTTTGACTAGTTTGGGTTTTCCATGGTCAGGTAAACTGTTCTACTACATTTGTAAAGACAAGAGAATAAAGAGGCAAAACCATCGCCATCAGCCCCCCAAAAACACTGCTCCCCTAAATACCAATGCCGCAAGGTGAAAGTGGAGGAAATATTTTCTAGAACCCAATCCAACGTCACTTGAACCCATCAGGCGTGACAGAAACCCCTGAGTGGGGCTCAAAGCAACCTTGGCTTAGACTACCTCGAAGCTTCCCAAAAACCCTTGCTTCTGGGTATGAATGATGCTGAATAGGTGTGCGGGAGGACTCTATCAAGAGTAAAACATCACTTAAACATCCTTCAAGGGTTTTCCAGCTACTTGCTGGTCAAACAAGTTAATCAACATACAGCGCAGCTAAACGTTCACAGGTTCCCTCCAACAGAGCGTCCGTCACCGGAATTACGTTCGTTTTGAATTCCAAAACATACAAGGGAAACAACCTGGCAAGCTGCCTGTTACTGGCCTTGTGCTATCAACAGCTAGACCATCCAGAGCTGAGCTCACATCGAGACAGCCCCAGACCACATCTAAACGACTACCTGTATATCCCCTCTACCAGAATGAGGATCTTCTTCCATGGCCGGTGCGTTCTGGGCTGGCCGTGGACAATGGCGTCCCGCAACATCTTCTCCAGGCTCTGCATATCTGTCAAGACACAGCCAGAGAACAGTGAACCGAGACCTCAGAACCACCCTATCAGTCACAAGAAAGGTTTTCGAACAACCTATGGTTATCAGACAGCTGTGTCAATGCGCATGTTCCTCTGCTACAGGACACATTGCTGTGTGGTTACGTGCCACTAAGTTAAAACTAAGACAAAATAAATCAAGGAACTTACCAAAAGATGTAAAAAAAACTTGTTTTTACCTATAAACTTTTATCTGGGTTTTGTTTGGAAGGGAAAAAACATCCCTGTGGCATTTGGTGAAACCATTAGCATCCAGTGCGTGTGTCTCCACACCAACGTGGTGGTGTGGGACACCGGGTTACCACGGCGACAGGGGGGACGAGGCGGGGCCCCACAGAGATGCAGGAAGGACACAGATAAGGGACAGACATATTTTGTGGGAAGACAGACTCACTGTTGTGTTTGAAGACCCGGATGGTGGACCCAGAGAGCCGGGCCCCAAGGACAAGTGAGGCATGGTTCAGCTCATCACTCAGAACCAGACAGCCCTACAGACAGAGGGAGATGGTGTCAGTCTACTCATCCCTCAGAACCAGACAGCCCTACAGACCGAGGGAAACAGAGTCAGTCTACTCATCACTCAGAACCAGACAGCCCTACAGACCGAGGGAAACAGAGTCAGTCTACTCATCACTCAGAACCAGACAGCCCTACAGACCGAGGGAAACAGAGTCAGTCTACTCATCACTCAGAACCAGACAGCCCTACAGACCGAGGGAAACAGAGTCAGTCTACTCATCTAATTTCTTGTTAAAGACCTGACAATAAATAGGAATTCTTAGCTAAAATTATTAACAATACTACAGTGGCCAAATAGCAAAAAAAAACAATAAACGAAATTAACAAGGTGGATATAAAGTGATCTTTGGTGGGTGCTGGGTCAGATTTTATATTATAAAATTTAACATGTTAAATCAACTTACTCGCTCATCCATTTGAAATCCAAATAGGATCTCGCTAGGATGGTGATTTTCTTAGCGGTAGCGTTAGACAGTGTTGTGAGGGCCTGTACTGATGGGGGAGCCTGGAGGAGCAGACACTGTGCCCTGGCTCCTGACGTGCTATCACGGTGACATGGTGAGCACTCCAGTTTGATGGGTGTAGAGGCCACAATAAAGGAATTGCCTCTGCACTTTTCCCTCACACACACACACTACAAGACATATCTCCCTCAAACCCCAGCAGTGTTCTTCATCATCGGTGGATGAGATGACGAGGGGCGGTTGGCACTAGCCACCTTAGGAGTGGTCTCCTAGGACTGAACGGGTTTGTTTGTCTTTGTTGGGGGCTCCACTCCAGCAACAAACCTACACATGACGGCCGTGTTTATTGACATAAACTGTCAACAAGTAGGCCTCAGGTATCAGCTACTGTATCACAACAAAGTGATATTTGATGACAAACGCAATTAATGTAACGTACTATGCACGAGCAACACACACCAAGCGCGGCAGATCCAACGGATTGCAGTGACAGCAAGCCAGCCGCTTTCTCTACCCGCCAGTGTGGCGTGTAGTCTCCATAATTTACTCACCAAAGACAAAATGTACCCACATTAGGCACCAGGCGAGTGCTAATTTTGGACCCTAACTGTCGTTTAATGCTGTAGCCAGCCAGTGAATGGAGAAAAAAATATATATTTTTAATACCAAAACCCTAAATCTTATTTTTGGCTATTTTGTCTTTTTTGTTCACATGCTTGAATTCAATGTTGGTTTCAGTTCAAAAGGCCACTGCTTGTGAAGACATCAAATGACTACACTTGAGTAAAAAAATAAAAAGGTAACAACAGGAAGTGTGGCTCGGCTTCCACAGTAACCTCCTGCCCTGAAAAGGTCAGCTGTCTAATCTGTGATTTTCTGGTTAAAATACACAATATACTAGGTAACCGGTTTCTGGGAATACATTTCTTCTCTAAGAAGCATTACACAGTAAAATCAATGTTTAAGTTTTATTGGAACATTTCCCTACCTTGCCACTGAGGGCGGGGATGTTCATGGAGTTGGTAGCGAAGCCCATCCCAAAAGCCATGGCCGACTCCACGCCAAGGAACCTAGCAACCAGTGCCTCCATCTCCTCATGTCGTTCTAAGTTACCTAGGGAAATCAGAAGTACATAAAAACATTTGATAGTCACATTCATAGTGAGGCATTGTGTCAGATATCGTTCCTAGTGGTTGACCCCCAAGCGAAATTAAAACAACCTTATCAGGTCCTGGTATAACAATTGGGACATTATAGGTTGAAGGAAAATTTTCAATCAAGATTGTTGTGATTTGAATTCCATTCTCTAAAAGATGAAGAAGACAGATATATTGGGCTCCTGGAGAGTGGAAGAAATGGATTAATTTTACTAATTAAATTATCCATAAACACTGAATCAAAAGATCCTGCTTCTTTTGTCAAAAGTGCCTCTTTCTGAAGCAGTTTTGAGGAGTAGATATATTGTGTACAGCATGGTTTCCTGTTATCTAGATGTTAAATAAATGGGCAGATATAAATTCATTGGTGCAAAAAGGTATTGTCACTATTTTGGAATAAAAGAAAAAATAATATACATAGTTAGTTGTGGATCAGCTCACCTACTTGTTGCAGGTGGATGAGGTAATATAAATGGGATGTTGATGTCGGATGGCACTGTGAATTGATGAGGCCATTTAGGGCAGGGGGCAGCCCCCCCCCCAAAAAAAAACAAAAAACAAATGCATGCAGGATTCTACTCCTGGCTGTATAATATTTTATATTTAAATCATACTGTCCATTTACCCCCTTTTCCGCACTCTTTGGAATTGGTGCCATTTTTACTATTTTGAGATAGAAATGCTGACATTTGGGATTAAACAGTAAACATGTTGCTTTTCAGAGATAATTGTGAGAATCGCCAACGGGTCTAGTCCACAGCACTCTTAGAAAGTGAGATGAACTCGACAGTATTAGGTGGAGTGAGTGCATGTTTGTATACATCAGTGCCTTTGAGGTGTGTATGTTACCGAGCCATACCCATTTCCTGTCTTGTACTAGCTACTCCGACCCCGTACTTCATGGTGACCTCAGCAGCTGCTTCGGCACAGTAGCCCGTGTTCTCAGCGAAGCCCAGGTAGTTGTAAGAACCCATGTTGATTACACCTCCAACCACTCTGCCTGTGTAGCTGAGAGATAGAGGAACAAGGTTACAGTTGACACCTACAGGAGGAACGCTAACCCGTAATGGAGAACTGAACACGCCAATTGATTATCACACCCACAAAGCAGAGGACAGTGTCAAAACTGTACGTTTTGTTGAGCGCTCCACATTTGAGTAATCCCATAAAAATCCGTAGGCCTTTAGTCCGACAACCAGGCTTTGTGGTTAGTAGCGTAAGGCTCTGTGAGATTAAGGAGAAAGTCTCTTTGTCCTCCTTCTCCTCTCGTCCGTTCCGCCCGTCAAAGGCTTTTTATAACACAACCTTCAGTGTCACTTTTCAAACATTGGGTGTAGATTAGTGTGTTATCTTTGGGTTTATTGCAAAATGGCTTCTCCGTCAGTTTCAGAGCTGGGGGGAGGGTCACTGAGACCTCGGGACAGAAGTGGGCAGTGTGCTTGTAAGGTTGTTAACAAAGCTTTGTCGTACCAAACTCGGCTGTCATTTATGAACACCCTGTTTATAGGGCGCTCACAACTGTGTCATGAATACAGATGGACAACCAATGAAAAGAACACAAAGTGCCTCAGTATTCATTGACTTATTTAATGACTCATTGTGCCCAGGTGGTGGGGTCTTGTCATCCTTTCATATGTACTTCCTCTTGCCATCTGGATCCAAAATCGAGGTCATTCCACAGAGCATGATAGGATGTTAATTGCTTAATTGAATCAGGCCATACAGTACGGAAGCATCTGCATTTATCAGCTTTTTTCTTTAATTTGTCAGCGGTGTGTATGTCGTAATGGTGGCGCAGACCGAAAGCTAGGATTTATTGATTATCAGTTACACCCTGGTGCTTTTACTATGGGCTGAAACAAATCCTGTGATAGACTCACCTGTGAGAATGTTTTAATGGAGAAAATCTCAGGCACTTGGCACTTTTGGAGAAGAAATGCTTAGCTAATTTATGGTGGATTTTTGCTTTGCATACATCTTCAATACAATTTTGATTAGAATGTCTATTACCTTCGTAATTTCAATGTCATGTAGTTTGAGACACAAAGAAAGAGAATTAGCTTTCCTACCAAGTAGGTTTACCCATTCAAGGAATTTGCTATAGTACTATGGCGCATGACAGGAAACACAAGACCAACGAATTCCTTTCTCGTCTACTAATGTAATCTCTGACAGATATGGGAGGTACTTAGTTGTAACAAGCACCATCTTGCACACACCAGTAGTTCTGTTCAAGGTATACACTCACGACTTTGATGATGTTAAATTGGCCAATGGTCTCCACACACCCATTGGTTAATATTTGATGGTGATCTGAATTGTGTTCTTGATCCAGTTCTGGACCACTCCGATCCCATAACTATGACTGCCTCTGTAGAGGGTCGGACCCTTGAAGATTCCAGAACCCCCAGGCACGAGAGCACTCCGTCTCTCACGTGCAGCCCTCTTTCTCTTGTATTGACCATATTAACTTGACTGGGCATTGCTTCCAAATGTGACCTCCTCTGAATATTTGCTCATTGTAATATCTGATGAAGGCCCCCTGGCCATTCACATATTGTTGTCAGAACAACCTCGATCTAGTCTCTGTTGGAGGTTTAACTCTTCTGTGACCTCATTTACGCTTCTATTGAGATATATATATAAATATATATTTATTTTTTTATCAGACTGAATCTACTTCTTGTGGGAATCTCTTAAGGCCTAGCTACAAGGCATAATTATCTGCTACACTTCTCATGTGAACAAACATCCTTAAAGTAAATCCCCAATATGCCCTAATGCCATCTCCAGAGCTGTATAAGCATCTCTTTAACTTGCAGTACAAATGTAACCATGTGCTGTTGCGCTAACATGCTACGTATTATGAGCCCAACAACTGAAGTTAATGGAGACAATTTGGTTCATAAATTATTTGACTTATTTCTACTTTTCCTGCGCTTGTCATTCGAAAAGATATGATGCATTCAGTTTTTCATAATAGGAAGGCCATGGTGTATTAACCATTATGTTCTCCTCATAAAATTGTGCCGGATAAAGCTCAAAATCTTCACTGTACTCATAACGTGACTCAGTAGTGTGTATGGGCCCCATGTGCCTGTATGCACTTCCGACCCCGTCTGGGCTCCTGATGAGGTGGCGAATGGTGTCCTAGGGATCTCCTCCCAGACCTGGATAGCATAATGTTCACCACAGCGTCACCAGACCTTATATGTCAGTTACATGTGCTCAGTGGGAACCTGCTCTTGTCTGTGATGAGAACGGGGCACCAATGGCAGACCGGCCAATTCTGGTGTTCCCTGGTGAGTGCCGTTCAAGGCTGGGCTGTGAGCACAGGTCCAACTAGAGGAGGTCGGCCCTCATGTCACCCTCAAGAGACTGTTTCTGACAGTTCAGAAATATGGACACCGGAGGTTATTTGGGGGGGTCCGGCAAAACCACTTTGGGGGGTTGTCTGGCTGTGCACCTGCTGTTCCTTTCATTTACACTCACACAGGCGACATTGAATCCCAATCACTTTTGTAACTGGATAGACTGATATCCCTAAAGTTAATTTTTTTGAGCAGAGTATTACAGCGCAAAACAATTCTACCCATTGTCATTAAGGATTTCAATGTTGTTTCAACATTAAAATCCCTACTGGGGACGTTATCATCTGGCCCAGGATTGTTGTCTCCAAGCAAAATAGCACCCTTTTCCCTTATAAAAGTCGACTAATTCCTAACAATGGCTGTAGGGCTCTGGTCCACGCTAGTGCTCACCTTGGTGAATACGGTTCTGTTATTCTAAAAGTCAACACTTGGCCGTTTAGATCGGAATGTCTCCAAAGACCAGAAGACAACATCCTGTTTCTGTAGTGCCACAGCTCATGGTAAACGTGCACCCCCTAGACAGGAAGCTGGTCCAGCGAGCTTCTTGGAAGGCGATGGTACACATGCTTAAGGTGTTTGGTACACTCACTCAAAGGTCCAGTTGTAGTCGTGAGATACACGCTCCACCAGGTCCACCTCGGCTCCAGGGACACTGCATATGGGTCGGTTCCAGCTGTCCCGAATCCGCATGTATAGGTTCCTGGTGTAAAAGTTCTCAAAGTCCTGGTAAAGCGGGACAAAGTCCTAAAAACATAACAGAAGACAAAAACAAGAAAATGTACATGAGTCTTACTTCTATTTCCTAGTATCAAGAACAAACTGTTCACCTATCGAAACGTACAACGCCACGACTTGCTCCTATTCGAGCAACAGTAAAACTTGCTGTTCAAGTAAAGAGTAATCTATCTGTATATACAGAGGCTGGTTTACAAATGCCCTTGAAAATGTTTTCACTTTCTTCCACACTCAATAACAGAGTGTGTGTTGGGAAAAAATTGTAGGATATCCTTGAGGTGATAAAGTTTCCTCTGAAAGAGGTGACCTAGTACCAAAACATGTCCTGAAGACTGTTCTTTAACTGCAGGATGCGTGAAGGTCTGCTTTGGTGCAGTATAGGTCAAGACAACCTTCTCCTCAAATCTCTACTTCCTGTTTTCTACCGTATGTCACAATGAATGACTGTTGTGCTATACAGACTGACCTGAGGCTCTGATTGGGTAATTATTCCCTTCCTTTTTCACAAACATTCCATCCAAGATCTGACATTATTTTACTGATATATACTCCTGGAAAACGGATTTCAGAGCCAAAGTAAATGGGTGTACGTGCTATTGTGAATGCTTACAAACTGTAAGATTCCAATATGGAAAGTTACCTCACTTGTGTTCAAAGGACCAAAGCCAATGAGCAAAAATAAATATTTGCAAACAAAAATACATCTGATCGTTTTGTTTTTATTAGAGGGATAAACACATTGTTCGGGACTGATCAATCCGATATGTAAAGTTGGAAAATTAAGAGAACAAAATCACAGAATCCAATAACTTTGGAATAGACTTCTCAAGTTGACAAAAGAGAGAGGCAATATGTTCATGCTAGTTCATATCCGTCTCACCCTCTGTTCCTCCCTCTCGCGGGCAACGTGACACCTCTCAATCTTCCAGTCCCGGAGGAAGTCTCGGAGGTATCCAAAGATAGTCAGGATGCCATAGCCCATGTAAGTGAGAACCGCCACCAGCATGGGGGTCTCCTCAAATGACTCATTGAAGGGACGGTTGTACAAGCCCAGGCCGCCATTGTATGATGTGTGCTGTACCTGGAGAGGGGTTCATACTGTCATTTAACAGACACTCTTTCCCAATGTTCACACCACAAAATCGTTCAATTCCAACACAAGAATCTGAATTATGTGATGGGAATATCGGTCTGTCGGCAATGTTTACTTCCTGGTTATTTATGTGACAATGTTGAGCTCTTAGCCCTCAAAAATCTATTAAAGTTTTGTGTAGAACATCACAGAAAAGTATCACAATTAGATAATAAAAAGTGGTGATTTGCCAACTTTGGCAAATTGTAACACAGCATTTGAATTAAGTAAATGGAAGATTTAAAGTAAAGTTAATAAAAACTGACCAACAATAAACTTGCTAGATTTGTGTTGACACTGACCATATGTAAAACACTGTGGCCCCAACAACCCAATTTGTAAGTCAAATGTAGGGTGGGGATGGCACGAACGTGTGAATTGAGTACATTGAGTACTTACAGATAGTGTCCAAGTCTACTAGTTTAAGTCTAGTCCTGAACTAAAAATAAAAATAGAAGTTTGAAATACTACACAAAAATGGCCTTTGAGTCTTTCCCCGACAACATCAAGGGAGTAGCTTAAAGCCCGACAGGCTGCTAAGCATCCACATGTGACTAGTCATGCTTCTCACTCTCACATACCTCAAAGTCTGGTATCAGTTGCATCCACGGCCACTACAGTAAGTTGTGTATGATTTACCAGACCATGCAGCTCCCAGGTCTTAATATGTATTGCCTGGGAGAGGAGCTAGTTGAACAGCATCCAGTTTGGCCCAAGGTTACATTCAATCTGAGATTCATTAAGCGCCTACAGATCCAAGTTCTGTTTATGAGTCTTGCCCAGTACTTGTGGATTTGTCCTGGACTAGTTAGCCCGTAAATCACCTTAGATAAAAATGTCTGGTACAGTGGCATAGGCCAATTTGTTATCCTTTTCCCTGAGGAACATCAATGAGTGCCTTCAGAGGAAATGTTGTTGACATCATCAGACTCGCAACACCCTAAGCTAATTAAAATGAACTACGGATCAAGGGATGGAAATTTAATTAACAGTGCTCTGTTCCTCTGTGGTTTCTCCATAAGAAGTCGAGTACAGGTGTATTTATAAGTTTACACACAGATTATACCACAACTAGAAACCAGAATAAAACACTTCCTAGAAAGAGAAACCAATTTCACAATCTGTCACATTCAACATTGACTTACACAAGAAAACAAAATTCAGTAGGTGACATTGAGTGATTAGATGCACTGAAATGATTGTAGAAACAAATCTACAACTACCATGCAAGCAGTATGTACACTACAGTATTGTTTGAATAAGATAAAAGGCGGCAGTAGCAAAACAGTACGTCGTAAAACTGCTTTTCTGTAGGTAGGGTGTCAACAATGAAAAGGAGGTACTGTATAGTACAGTAACAAACTTAATAGCGAGGTAGTATATGACTTAGTAACGGTGCAAGCAAAAAAGTTTATATATTTCAGAAAAAACAAACGAATAGTTTACTACTAAGAGTAGCTCATTGTAACCAACTCAGTTCTTAAAGTACATGCAAAGAACTGTGAAACGAAATAAAGTGGCAGACGCACGGTTGCTTCAGCTTGTTCACAGTTTAGCAAATAGCGTTAGTTGGTTGGTTGGTGAAACAACGTAAAGGTGCAGGTACCGTTAATGATAACATACGCTAACTTAGCTAGGTTATCGCCCAAAACATCGACGCTATACGTTAACAGTTTTTGTAACGTTCCTTAGTTTGTTCGTTAGAGTAAATCGCTAACTAACAATACTGATTGCAAACAACTCATATAAGCCTCGAAACTTCGACAGCATCCATCCTCAATCTATTACCGACGCGCGCTAGGGCCTCACCTTGTCCTCGGGATAGCAGTGCTTTGGCTGCTGATGATGGTAATGTTGATGGTTTTTTACGAAGCCGTTTCTGCCTGGTTTAACTCCGTTCTTCGCTCGGTGACAGACTTCTCCATTCGCGGGCTTATTAGCGGAGCTTTCGGTCATCCTTGCCTATCGCAGACCCTAAGTACAGCAACTTGCATGTAGCTAGCACAGAATGGGGAACCGGGGTATGATTTGGTTTCGCGTCTGTTGCTGTGGAGCGCTCGTTAACCAAAAATCCACTAGTATTCTGCCTACAGCACCAACAATGACGTCACTTTCGTATGGTAATTGCGAAACCTTCAAAATGAAAGTCAATGCAATGAAATTAATTCATTCTAAAGATAGCACAACCAAAATCAAATTAATAGAGTAATTAATACGAACACCTGCAATTAAAACACACATTTTTACACACAATGTTCAGACTAATGTATTATCTATATTGGCTTATAGTAGGAAAACTACAGCCTAAACCAGGGGTGGGCAAACTACGGCCCGAGGGCCAAATGCGGCCCGCGAGGCTGTCCCATCCGGCCCCCGGAATGTAATAAAATGTTTTGGGGGGGAATTAAAAAACCAACTCACCAGCCCATTCTTATACATCTGAGTCAGAATTGTAACTATTTACACCTTATATGGGATCTACTGTACATATGTAATGTATGTTTTAACT
>JACXGK010010556.1:0-17709 GCA_016801125.1 Novumbra hubbsi | reverse complement strand
AGAGAGAGAGAGAGAGAGAGAGAGAGAGAGAGAGAGAGAGAGAGAGAGAGAGAGAGAGCAGTTACATTGCTTACATATGTAGAACCGGGCTGACAATGAGATTAATGAAAATGGAAAAGATTGATTAAGTAAATCATCACATCCTGAACAGGAAACCATGGTATGTACTAACAATCTTTCAAGGACAATAACATAGACCTTTACAAAAACATTTTAAATGTTTTTTTGACATTTTAAATTAAATATTATAAATTCAGTTGTACCTAGCCATGCAATGTCTGTCTTTAATAATTATCTTGTTGGACCGGCAGAAGTAAATGCTTATATTTACTCCAGCTGTACCAAACCATTCCTAGGCTAGAAGCTAGAATACCTAATGTGAGTTGAGATGCACACAAGAGATGCTTCCAACACCAACATAGTAATAATGTGATATGGACGGATACAGTGATCTTTCAGATGGAACCGTTTTTGGGCCCTGTGAAACCTGCTCCTCTTCATAAGCGAAGAGGGTCGGTGTTAAATATGGAACAGTGACAGAAATAAGGTTGGCAAACAGTGTTGATGAGCAGTTTTTCTTCGCTTTATTCCGTTCATTTCGTGCAGGTTATAGCAAAACGGCAATTTGTTGTGCAGGTACAACTAGTGCTTTATTTGTTAATCAGGAGTCCCAGAACACGTAGGAGTGTCAGAGGCGTAGTGTTGCATGATATTGATTGATTACAGAGCGGGCTACGAAACTACAACTGATTGTACTACAATAGTTTTAATTTAAATGTGAACAGCGTAGTCTGCAAACAGTGATGGAAAACAACAAATTATGTGAGCGAGATACCAGATTGGGGCAAAATCGTTGTCTGCACCAAATCTGAGGTCAAATTACACGCTGAGTATGACAAAATAGATCTCCTCTTCCTTAAAAGAGAAAATACACAAATGTCTAAGTAAGTAACCGCATCACATTGTAACATGACATGTATTGCCCTGGAGATACCTACCATTCATCAAGGTCATCAATACCAATCGAGTTCCACCAGGATGGACTCTGAGGAATGTACTTCTCTAATTCCCAATGACCTCTCCATCATCCTTGAACCTCTCACCTGCTCCATTGTATGACTCAGTGGACCTTCATGCACAGTAGACATAATGGTTTCAGTGATATGAACTAGGGGATCCACTGTGCCAGAACAAGCAGAGATTCAAATCGTGGTAAAGCTTTTTCTGATGGTACAGAGATAGCTCCTGACGGGGGAAGTGTTTTGGCTTTTCTATCTCAATGATCCTGGGCCCCCTTCTGTCTTCAGCCGAAAAAAACCCAGTCTTACGCTGTTTCGGTTCCTAAGGCACTTTTTATCTCTGTTTATAAATTCGAGGGGTTATCTCCGATGTGGAATAATTTATGCTAACTTGAAACAAGCCAAACCTACAGTCAGCGTCGCTGCTGAAGCAATGGTTCCAGATGGGGAAAATCTTGCCAGCGATGAGCTATCTGTTTTGCATTTGCAATTCCACTTAATTAGCAATCCCTGAATTGACGTTAGCCAGATCAAACATTATTTTGGGTTAATCACATAGCATTAGGTTTCACAGAGCCTTGTCAGCTCTCTAGGTGGATTAAGTTAAGAGCAGTACTTCCAATAAACTTGCTGTGTTTGTATGATCTACAGCGGGCTCCCACCGCTCCGGTGGCACTGTGACGGCGCCTACCAGGGTCTGATCTCACACAGAGGCGTGTACTATACATCCTCACATTAAACACCACTGCTGATTACATGCCCATCAGGACGGCATGCCTTAGTACGTACTGTCTCTGATTCCTAATAGGCATATGTGTCTTATGAAAAAATACACTGAATCTGATAGGGCAAAGTGTGCAAAATTATACGGAATCGTGAACGGTATCATAGCTTGGCGTGTGTAACTTTCCCCTTCGGTATTTGTATATTCTCTGACAGGAAAGGCAGCTGACTTTTCGCCATATTACTAATAAGATGTGTAGAGGAGTTAGTCAGAATTGCAAATTCTGAGAAGGACATGATGTTTATCCGTCCCATGATTTCAATTGCCTCGGGATTTTGAGATAAATGTTTGTTAGTTGAGGTTGAAAGTAGGGTTAGGGTTAGGGTTATATTAAATGTCTTAAAACTACGAAAGGTGTGAGGGATCCCAAATATCCTCTCAGCCTTGAATCCAGGTCGAGCGGATAGTCAAAGATGGACCCAATAATGTGTAACTACAAGACGCTGCGTTAATGCTACATCCTATGTACATACACATGCCACAGTACGTGTGTGTGTGTGTGTGCGTCTGTGTGTGAATCATGTGGATGCATCATTTGAGAAAAAAAAAGACTTTCCTTATTTAATAGCATTGGCAAATATTGCCCATTCCTCTCCGAAGTGAAACTGGAAGGGATGAAGCAGAGTTGAGTTGGGGTGTACAGTCATTTTGTCAGGGATCAGGGGGTTTGCTGTCAAACGCCAGACTCATCCGAGCTCAACGTGGGACCAACGCAAAGGAGAAAGCCGTACCTGAGAGACCAACTGCAGCCAGTTCTCTCGGAATCTTCGCAAATGAGTAAAAATCTCCCGTCTTTGTTATTGGATCATCCACTTGCATATGCAGTTGGTCTCTCTCAAGCTTGAGCTTCAAATTTTATTTTACAAAAGATAAAAAATGGTATGGAAAAAGTTACCAGGAGAACAATTATCTGATGACATGTGATTTTTCTTGGTATTAATTGGAATAAATCAGGATTTAACCAAGACAAGCGGACGTGTGCAGATGTATTCCCACGGTACTCCAGCAAATGTAGGATTAAGAGATTAGTGTTGTGTTATAATGTGTAAATGGTGTGAAACCTGGGTGACTGTAGACAGATGGCACTATCCCATCATGCATTGTGCGAAGTCCACAGTGACTCCATAATAGCTGCAGCCATCTATCATGTCCCATTACAATGGCCACGGGAAGTCTTGTACTCACTACTGGAGTGTAAAACTGGCTACAGATTTAATGGAACATCTCTCTTTATAACTAAGGTGCGGGCCACACATCACACACAAATCAATCAGCCCATGTCAAAGCATCCCGTTGTTATATAACCTCAGTTATTATACAACCCTGGTTCCAAAAATGTAGGGACACAGAATAAAATGCAAATAGAAAAAGGTTGCAATGCGCATATCAGCAATCCCTGAATTTACTTGAACACAGCACAATGTGGGGTCTTTCTTGGTCTATGTTTTTTGGGAAAAATACATTCCCATTTTGAATTGGATGCCAGATTCAAGAACAATAAAATGTCTCAGGTTCAACGTTTTATATGTTGTTTTTGTGCTACTTTCTATTGAACATAGGTTTTTAAATGATTTTGCACATCATTGCATTCTAGCATTTTAAGTAGTGTTTTTGGAAACAGGGTTGTGGAAAACAGGCAGACACGTTGAATTTTCCTCCAGTTCTGTCCGTTAACCCTTACATTCAAGTATTTAAGGAAAATGCCCTGTCACTGTGTCAGTTATGTGACGAATTAAATGGCCTTACACCAAATTATTGCCCTCAGCCGTTATTAGTGGAAACTAAATCCCTCTAAATAAATCCCTCTCTAGTGAAATTAGCAGTGAGGAGACATTTGGTTGCCCTAATACAGGCCCACAGCTGACATTTAAACCTCTCCTTATCCACAGGGTTGATTACTGTGACGCCTGCTTTTAGAATTTTAATTTCAAGCTTTAATCAGTGTTTGCATCTCTCTGGGGGATGAGTGTGACTCACCTGGGCTAAACAGGGAACAAAGACGGAAAGAGAGTGGGGACGAGGGAGAGGGGGTGGACATTGGCTAGGTGTGGGGGGGTTATAAAGAGAGGGGCGTTGGGATTGGCTGGGTGTGGGGGGGGTTATAAATAGAGGAGGGAGATAGAGATGGATACAGAGGGGGGAGATAGAGATGGATATAGAGGGGGGAGATAGAGATGGATACAGAGGGGGTAGATAGAGATGGATCAGTTATCAGTTGTTGTTATTATTCTATTATTTGTGTGAGAATGTCTTTTGTCAATCACTTATTTCTTTTCACGGATGTTGATGGTTGTGTTCAGACCGCCATGTTATTTGGCATAGAATGCAGTTTGTTAGAGAGGCTGTGGGTGAAATTCAAGATGTTTACAACTTACTTATTCTTCCACTCAGCCAAAGTACACGCACACACACAAGAGTAACATGCCACATTAACCCTCACATTTCCATAACGAACAAACATATTGATGTAAAAATATGTACAACAAACGCTGATCACAGACATCTAAGAATGCACGAAAAAGACGGTTGGCAAATGTCTTGCATTTCCAATTTGTCCTTAAGCTGTTAAAAGGACAGACTATCAACACGCGTGTGAAAAGACACAAGGATTTTGGCGTGGCGCGGAGGAAACTTGTGGACGTGGTGACAGGACAGGAACCGTGAACCAGAGCACTTGGGGCCCCCAGGGCCCTGGACGGATGGAGCTTTAAACGGCTGTGAGTGCGAACCAGGGGGCGGGTGGAGGTCAGGCAGAGGCTGTGCACTGGAGGATATTACACCTTCGCCTCAGCTGCAACTCTGCAAGGGTGGTGTCCACTGCTCGGAGGGCATTGCACTGCATCGGAGAGAGCATCAGCCCGGCAGAAAGGGTGGTGTCCACGGCTCGGGGGGCATTGCACTGCATCGGAGAGAGCCTCAGCCCCGCAGAAAGTTTGCAGATTTTACTAAAAGAAAACCAGCATGTCCACTTGCCTAACTTATTATGCACTGCACACAAACACACACGCAAAAGCACGCCTGTGTCTTTGCACAGTTAAAAGCACAGACCTTACCGGAAAGCCTTATCACAGAATGCAACTTTAACCTATTAAGATGACTTTATCTTAACTGTGGGCGCCGGGGGGAATATCTTTTATTCAGCCTCTTCACCAGCATTAGCTAATCCGCACCAACAGCCTTTTGCCACAGCTTGCTACAGGGTAAACAAATCCTGATACAATTAAATAAATATAAATAAATTAAACGATCATAGAAAAGGTGGCGGGATGTCAACACACACACATTTTAAGTAGTCTCAAAAGACTTTCAGCATTGGTTTCTACACCACAACCAATAGGCTTTCAGCATTGGTTTCTACACCACACCCAATAGGCTTTTAGCATTGGTTTCTACACCACACCCAATAGGCTTTCAGCATTGGTTTCTACACCACACCCAATAGGCTTTTAGCATTGGTTTCTACACCACACTCAATAGGATTTCAGCATTGGTTTCTACACCACACCCATAGAATTTCAGCATTGGTTTCTACACCACACCCAATAGGATTTCAGCATTGGTTTCAACACCACACCCAAAAGGACAATTATTATTTTAATTATAAATCTGTTATTTCTAACCTTGTTGATTGCTTTGTTTCCTATAAATGATGACTATATTCCTAATTCATGTACGTTTTAATGGGAAACAAGGAAATGTCGAAATGACCCCAAACTTTTGAACGGTAGTACATGTTTGTTGGAATATTTGTTCATGCCGCCGCTGGGTTTTTACTTTTGCCGATTAATCTCAGATGTTCCAAAATAGGGGCTGCATTAACAGTACCGGGCCAATCAAATCAGAGCCGCATGCGAGAAACCTGAAGGGAGGGATGGAAGGGAGGAAGAGATTCAAAAGGAAAGTTGGGGTGGAGCTGCAACTAGCCTGAAGCAAATAAAGGCCCTTTGCTCTGAAGATCAGAGAGAAGTCAGAGCTGCAACCAGAGCCTTTTGTCATGTTTAACCACAACATGGTTTGCTGGGATCTTCACATTTTGAGGGACTGTCAAAAAATGCACTCAACGCCTTTGAGGTTATTTTAACCGCAAAAGACACAAACTATGCTTGAGCGAGACAGTTAACTCTAGTTGGTCCTCTGCAGGTCGTTGTGGATAAGAACGTGTGTAAAGACGTAAGAGACGACGTGGATAAAACAACAAGCTAATTTATTAGCATTAAATCAATAAGAGGGAGATCAGAGCGGGCAATGGACGAGGTCTATGGGGAATGAATGGAGGTCAACGGGGAATGGACGAGGTCTATGGGGAATGAATGAAGTTCAATGGGGAATGGACGAGGTCTATGGGGAATGAATGGAGGTCAACGGGGAATGGACGAGGTCTATGGGGAATGAATGAAGTTCAATGGGGAATGGACGAGGTCTATGGGGAATGAATGGAGGTCAACGGGGAATGGACGAGGTCTCTGGGGAATGAATGAAGTTCTGTTGGGGAATAGACGAGGTCTATGGGGAATTAATGGAGGTCCATTGGGAATGTAGAGGAGACAAAGGGTTAAGAATGGGAAGTCTATAGGGAATTAATCACAGTCGCGTGTCACGGTGAGTGCTGAATGAAAAGGACCCCAATATATTTATAGGTGACTTATGGGCTTCTCTATTGTTTTGACCATGATCACTAAAACAGAGAACACTTTTATTCTTAATTCTGCATCTACTGTCTGGACCTACATTCTATGATACACCTGCCAGGGACTACTAGCTCAGCTGGGATTGTTTCCCCTTCCCAATTTAATTCCGTGGCTAGAGGTGCGTTCGATCAATTCCCCTGTGTCTGCAAACAACGGGAAATGCGTCCAGCTTTGTACTCGCCATGAGCGTGTTCACATATTTCATGAAAATAGAACCACCGATGTTATAAGCTGGTGTGAGAAATGTTGGTTTGAAATGTCATTTCACCTTTAAGAGGGATCATTTTTTGTATGTTCACTAAAGATTTTGAACAAAAATTCAAGGGTCTGTTACTCGCCCCCATTTGAGCAGCCTGCGCTTTCTCACAGGATACATGAACACACACACACTTCTTAAGGGTATACCTCTTACATTAAAAACGTCTCTATTTGCCTGCCAACAAATGCACATCAGGAGTGGATCTCTGGTCTCTGAATAATCCATCACAGAGTAATTACGTTACAATGACAGGCACTAGGGACAAACCAGCCCCAGCAAAATGAATCTGATACAGCTATCTGTGAAATGTTTAGCTGGACCGGATTTTTAACCCAGAAACCCTACGCAATTCTTTTTGGCGAAGATCAATGAACACCATTTCCCATCTGAGGTTCAGACGCGGTTTAAGGCCTGACAACCAGCCATTGTAATCGTTTCAACAATGCTACAGCAAAGTGAGGTAAATCCTACTGCCCATAGCTATGTGATGTTTTGTATAGGCCCTGTATAGGCGAAATTACACCGCCCCCCCAAAGGGAGTTATACAAATTATTGTTGGGGTTCTAGTACCACTGACGTAGCAGTGGATGGGATTCTCAGATGAGGTGTTCTTTGTGACTGAGATGCAATGTGACAACCAGCAGGATAAGCTCATTCTGCAGAGTGTGTCAGCGCTTCAATGCCTTCGTGCCACACACAAGGTGTTTTCCCATATGCCTTATGCCATATGCAGTACTTTGCCCCGGGTGACCGCTGTTTATGGATGGTTAGAGAGCTGAATGGATATTCATTACAGGGGACTCCATAATGCCACCTAGTGAATCCCCAAAGATAAGTCTAGAGCGTTCGACTCGACTGAGAAAATAACTGAAGAGGCGTAGATTCTGTGGACTTTACTAGGTGCCCCCTTTCCAATGTGAAGTACGGAAGCTAGTGAGAGATGACATGGTAATACTTTCCATTTCATACTGGTAGGCCTTTGGACGCACATAGCTGGCGTGACCACCAGCTGACCCACATACCAACTAAGCCAGCTGTAAAATTCATCTTGCTTCTTGGATACCAGCGGAACAAGCTTATTGCTGGTATGCCATGTAAACAATAGCTTTAGCATGAGCACATGCTACATTTCCCTCAATAGTCAGTATCTAGGGAAAGATGAATGCAGCAAGGTACGGAGACATCCTTGATGGAACCTGCTCCAGAGCGCTATGGACCTCAGAGTGGGGCGAAGGTTCATCTTCCAACAGGACAACGTCCTTGAGCTCACAGCCAAGATAACAAAGGAGTGGGTTTGGGACAAATCTTTAAACGTCCTTCAGTGGCCCAGCTAGAGCACAGACTTGAACCTGATCTCCGGAGAGATCTGAAAATCTGATAGAGCTTGAGAGGTCATGCAAAGATTAATGGGAGAAACTGCAAAAAAAACAGGCGTGCCAAGCTTGTAGCATCATACTCAAGAAGACTTTATCCTGTAATGGCTGCCAAAGGTGCTTCAACAAAGTATTGAGCAACCGCTCTTCTATATTTTGGTTCTTAATTTTTGCAAATCTATTAAAATTATTAAGCAAACCTTTTTCACTGTAATTATGGGGTATTATAAAAAGAAAATAAGTGTGTTTATCTGGGAGAGCTGAGGCTGCCATGTTTGTGCCATTTGCCACGATTTGCAACTAGTGACTAACACTGTGTAGAGCTATGTAGGTTGCACTGAGGGAAATTGAGTATATTTGAAAGAACAACAAGTAAAGGATTACGTTACAACTCGTTACGAGCAATGTTAAGAAGGTCCTTCCTGTGTTGAAAATAATGAATAGCTCCTCATTTACCGGATGTGTACCAAACTCACAAAAATTGGCAGAAATTAAACCAGTAAATTAAAAAAAAAACCTGTCTCTATCCAGATAAATGATACAATTATTGAACAACATCCAACCTGCCGCTCCTCTCAAAATGTTTTGAAAAAGCTGTTCCCCAGAAGCTCAAAGCCTTCCTGAAGACACATTTTTTTTACGAAATGCTCCTGTCAAATTTTATAACCCATCACAGCACTGATACTGTGGTGTTAAATGACCAGAAAAAGATTCTGCCTTCTGGCTTCTTTAATCATTCTACTCCCTGTACTCTGTACACAGAGGTGAGTTTTAGCACAAACACCGGCACTCTGATTAGAAAGGCTTGTTTACATTAATAAACCAGGAGGAGACCTACTGTTTCTCTAAAGCTCCACAGTCAGCTAAAACATTTGTAAATTTTTTCAACTGTTGTCTAGGTGTACATCCACACTGCCAAGCTCAGGTTGGAAGTGGAGTATACTTCCCAAGAAAACACTCACGTGTCAGAGATGCTTAGTGAGGTGTCGTACGATGTAAGTATTATTTAGCATTATTAGTTATTATGGGTGTGCTGGCCGGCGATGGTGTTCCTTTCAACAGAGCCTACCCCCCCGACAGTTCAATGAGCAGGCTGGTGTCAGTTCTAGGAAATGCGGGGGTGGGTTTCCATGGAATCTGAGCTAGCTTGGCGAGGACAGGGACTGAGGGTGTGCCTGGGCTGGGGAGAAGTGACTGACTGTCACCTGCTCATGCAGCTCTCATCCAGGCACTGCGTCAAGGCAGTGTGTGTGTGTGTGTGTGTGTTCTGGTAATGACAGGCAGAAATACAATATGTAGCCTCACGTATTAACTCTGAAAACACTGGTGACGTGACTATGTAATGACCGTAATGCACATATTCATCGACCATTTTAATCTTTGTCTCGGTACATGTCTACACATGTCTTGTGAAGATTGATTAAAGGAATTGTTGTCGAAATAACATTTTCTCCTCCCTTTCTCAATCGTATTGAGAAATCGTATTGGCAGCACTTTGTGTATAATATATTATATATATATTGAGTGTTTTCTTAGTGTAATTTATTGTAATTGTAGTATTCTGAATGTGTTAAGACAATATGAATGTGCATTTGTTGCAAGTAAAATATGTGAAGATATTGAGGAACAACCGAACATCTGTTTTGGATTCTCTCTCAGGAAGTCACGCTTTCGGTAAGTCACGCTCTCAGGAAGCTGCATTCTGTCAAAGCGACTGTGTAATTAGCCATTGGGCTTGAGCACTGTCATGATATTGGTCTCTGTGTTGTAGAATGAATGCATTGTTCTAGGCAGACAAGCCTATCTTGTATATATCAGTGAGAACAACCATCTAATGATTAGATGACATATGGAACATTTGTAAAGACACCTATGCTGCAATAAAAAACTTAATGTATCTCTCTCTTGACTCAAATCAGTACTCTATACAGCAGAATATGTTGTAGAGTGATCTTTCTGTCAGAAACATTTAACACTTTTCAAAAGCCTAAACACTCCTGATGTTCACGTGTTTCATGACTTTGATGAGGAAGCAACGTTAACTTCCACCAAAGTCTCAACCTCCAACTGAAGTTCAGCTCTTGGAGAAAGTTTTGAATTACAATTGACCTAGTAGTTTTACTTGTTTTAAGGCCGCGTTCGTTTGTTTAGGATTTTGCCAGGATGTTTAAGGTCTGAGCCAGGATGTTGCAGAAGCCAAAGTTAATCTTCAAATATAACATGATACAATACAAACACCAGACAGCTCAGTGACAAAACCATTCTGCCTCTTAAAGAACAGGACAACACCTACCTCGCCATTTCTACATTAACCCGGTTCATTCATTATTCCAAACCACAAAATGGGAGACATTTAAAAAAGCCTTAATTGGTTTCTTTAAATTTATAATAATTAGATCCTGCTGTGCACTCGAGCAAGGCGTCTAATTGTTAGAAATGTTGAATGCAACAAAACATTGAATTGTGTACACGTAATAAAGATTTGACAGCATGCGGTTCACTTTCTGAGGCAGTGAACATCCCCAACACTTCTAGGCAATCTAGGCAGGATTTTAATTGAAATGTTTTATACTCCATTATTCTCCTTCGTGTCATAATTTACAATTATGACACGAAGGAGAATATGACCAAGACTCCCTGTTCATTCAGGATGGTCAAAGACGCGTCTTTCGATACACACCTCACTAGTACCACTGCTTATCACACTGCCCATTCAACACAGAAATATCAGCCAGTACATGTGGACGTCGAGGAGAACGGGATTCTCCGGCCAACAACCTTGCAGGGGCCGTGTCCACCACAAGGGGGAACAACAACGCGTCCTGGCTCAACGTTATGCCGCCACCAAGATCTCCTGAGCAAACTGACGTAGTGGTTCTGCAGGGACTTCCACTTCTGTACTATTCGGGCACGTGTCAGTCACGCTTTCAACAACCGACTCTCTTGACTGCCTTCATCTGATGACAGTGACTCCGGTGCCCAAGCTGCATCTGATTGCAAGTTTGCTTCATCTGAATATTTATGCGTCACTCCCAATTTCAGACAAGCATGAGGAACCTCAGGCAATCTCCTGAACGTTTTCAGCAGCCACACTGTTTTGTCTGTTGGAGTTTCTGACGCATGTCCCCAATGGAACAATAACCCCTAAACAGTGCAATACTTTGAACAAGGGCCCGCTGGTTTAAGAAAGTGCACTAGCAGAAGAGGAGGGTTCTATTTGGGATGTGCCCTTGCTGTTTGCTCTTTGTGCAATGTGTCTGTGTTTTGTGCCTTGTGCAATGCCTTTTCTGCAAAATGTGTCAGCCTAATGTATTTGCTTAGTCGAATGAGACTGAAAGTTTAGAAGCTTAGTCATCTCAAAGGGAAGCGCAAAAGATAAGTTTCTAGATCGAACCTCTGAGCTGACAAGGTAGGAGGTCATTCCATCCCTAATTCCCAGGTTGGAACTAACAATGTACTTTCACTCAACTTACTAGGTAAAATAAAGGTGTAGAAGTTGAATCAAAATACACAATTGTCTTAATGTGGCACCATGCAATTAACTGGGCTCAACAACCGGTTCTCCAGACGATTCCTCTCAGCCGTAATGTTGTGTTTAAGGAGTGGGTATTCAAAATATAAATTACACTGTAATAGAGAGAAATATTCAAAACCCTGTGATTTAGCTAATTAAACCATCCTAAGCGCCTAAGCAGTGGTGGGGTGTTTGGAAGGTGCGGAAATACAGCCCTAATGCTTTATGATAAAATGTTAAACACTGAAAGTGTTAAATCTGTCTAATGTACATATAACAGAGAGTTTTATCTGATTCAGGTGCCTGTGCAAATGTGTCATAACTGCTTTTCTTTAGGTTGTGTCTGATCCAATCAAATGGTTGAGCAATGTGTGATTATAGCCTATATCGATGAAAGTGGTTTACGTGGGATATTTTTGTGTGGAATTTCACCTTCTTTTCTCAAAGACTTGATTAGAAACTAGAGGAGAACGAGAAGGAGTGAGAAATACGGGGCTGGTAATTGAATCCCTGTCTTCTGTGGCAGTGAGGGAAATGGGACATTTTAATTGGAATTCCTTTACACACTAAACCAGGATTTTGGTTCCATGCTTGGTCCTATGTTCCGTGAGCTGAATTTAACAGTGTGCAGAAACGTTCCTTTTAACACAAAAGACGTATTTAGATTAAATGTTGGGTGCAAATTACTTTACATCCCTGTCAGTGACCATTTCCCCTTTAACAAAAGATAACCCATCCTCCTGACAGATGTGCTGTATGAAGAAGCTGATTAAACATTATGATCAGTCAACAGCTGCAGACTGCGCTGGGGACAATAAAAGGCCGCTTTAAAATGTTGTGTCACACAACACAAAGCAACGTTTAATACATAATCTTTGGCATGCTGGATGCTGGATTGTCCACCAAGTAATGTATGTTTGGGAAAAGTCAAATCCTGTTCCAACTGTAACAGTTAACTGTAATACTCAGTAAAATATTTAGAATTGTTGCATGCTGTGTGATAGTTTTTTATTTTGTATTATTCAGTGCATATATGTAACCTGTAAGACTACTGTAAGACTACTATATGCAAAGTCTATAAAAAATACATCTGACCCCGGGAAAAACTAACTTATCAATAAATGCAGCCAGTAATATCAACTAATTACCTGACGGCGCAAGAAGGGACTTGAGAACTGAATATAAAATGGGCAAGTAAAATGTACTTCACATTGTAAAATGTATTATTTAATAATACAAAGTACACCTTAAATAACAATCAGATAATAGAACTGCTCACTGCAAAGAATGCATAACCTCTAATGGCAGAATGTGAGTTGGAGAGCCACACATCATTCATAAGACATCAACAAAGAAATCATTGCAAACAGTTGATAAGACCGCCTGGCCAGGCCTACATGAACTACCCAAGGAAAAATGTGCTGGCAGTTATTTCTTTGGTCCGTGGAGAATAATTCAGCTGCAGGTCCATTGACACAGCACAGCTGGTAAGTGCAGTGTGCTAGCTATGGAATTCTAAAAGTCAAAAATTATGTTTGCAAATTCACAGTACAAAGGACCTAGCAGAAGGTATACTCTCAAAACCCCTAGAGAACGTTGCAGTATGAAGGCAATCTGACAAATGTGGCAAACCTTTACTGCAGAATGTTTAACGGCTTGTGTTACCGCAAAACCTTTCTAATATTTAATTAGAAAGATCAGTTAATCATTTAGGATATAAATCAACTTCAGCTATGACAAACAAGCTTAGAGAAGAACCCAAGTGTATGTAGCCCACACGCGAACACTTCCTCAAAGATTACAGATTGATAAATGCAGAAACATCTTAAATCCTGGCGTCCAATTAGATGCCACATCCATACCAACAAGCAGGTGGGATGTCTTGCTAGAAGAAAGCCTTAACGGTGTTGAAACCGAATGTTTCCCCCGGGTTGCAAATCAGAGAATGTCCACGCCGTCAAGTCTTCCCAAATCATACACCTTTATTACAAATGCATTCGGAGATCTGTCTCGCAGGACAGCCAAGAAGATCTGAAGTCCGTTCACATCGGACACAGTTTATGTAGCCCATTCTTCACCCAGTCATTGTATAGAAGTTGCTGCGCGTGCTTCCTGGATGGGCGTGTCCCATCTTGCAGACCCCGTCTCTGGGCGTACGGTCATCTGGTGACCGTCTCGGAGGCAGATTAGGGGAGGCAGTTGAGGGGCCAGTTTGACAATAGTAAATCGAATAGGAAACATCTGCTGGCTCGTGTCTGCTTCTCCTCTCTTGGGTTCCCTTATCAGTATCCGTGGGTGGGGGTCAAGCTAGAAGTTAATCTATAGGTTTCCATGTACAGTGTCCATTGTCTTATTCTCCTAACTTCCTGTCCCCCCCCCCTTCTTATGGAATGTCCCAAGTAACCTATTAACCCTCCAGCCTTACTCCTTAGGAGTCTACTCCCCAAAGACATGATTCCAGTCCAACACCTAATATCTTTAATAACGAATTCCACAACGGTTAACGATCAAAGTCTTTTCTTTGTCAAATGCACTAAAAAACATAGTTGTTATTAAGCACAGTAAAAGTCTTATGACATGGCACGCGACATCAAGTAAAATACAAAGCAAAAGAAAATAAAAGCAAATATACATAACAGCCAATCCAAAGAGTTCTGAAAAGGGGTGTGTTATTATAGAAATATGCTAATGTAGATTGAATGTGCACAGAAAGTTTTAATTGTCCATGTGATCAAAATGTCATAGATTGATGTCGCTTGTTGGGAAGCCTTACGGCCTGGGGGAAAATATTGTTTGTGAGTCTGGGTTAGCCTGGGTGGGTTAGGGTCTTGTTTCTTGCTTTCCTAAGGCGTCGCGTGTGGTAGATTCATGGCAACCGATAATGCGCTCTGCTGCCTTCGCCACCCTCTGATGGGACTTGAAATCAGCAGCGGAGCAGCTGCCTTATCAGGCAGTAATGGAGTCTAGGATGATGCTCTCAAAGGTGCATCTGTAACAGCCTGTACTCAGTGATGAACAAGCATCCAAGAGTGTCAGTGCAGCATGGACAGAAATGAAAGCAAAAACCTGCGTAGTAAATGCAGAGCCTGTGTCAGTGCCACCTGTCTCTACTGCACCCTCCCTACACTAGGATTGTGCCACTTTTGATTGGAACTTTGACTCCAACCCGGTTCTATGGTAAAATGTGACAGAAATGAAGGTTAATGGGCACAAACGCCAGTGGTGTGTTTGGCGTGAAAAGAAGGATGGGCATGCAGAAAAAGAATATTCTCTGCTTTAAAGATATGGTGGTGTTTTCTTTAGGGGTTTAGGTCAAGGGACTCGGATGGCCATTGACAAATACCAAAGAACCACATATGGTTTTCCTGAATATCAGGAAAGAAAGCAATAATTCTCAACTAATATTTCTAACTGGTTTTTTTTATGGGCCAGCTTGGACATTGTTAAATTGTTTGCCAATTCCACCAAGCTATTTGGTCCCACAAAATGGACCAGAATATGATTTAAGTGAAATGCACTCACAGGGCAGGGAAATCTAGAACTAGCCCTGGTAAACGATGCAAGTTCCCAAGGACAAAATATTTCCACAGAGAGACAAATTGAGAGGAACAACAGTGACTTTAACCAGAACTGCACAGAAACTCTGCTCCACAAGTGGAAATAATTTATCCCAATCATGAAAGCTGCAAAAGAGCGTGGGAACATATCTTACATCCGTTATGACAGGACTCATCAACAAGCTTGGGGTCAGTAATCCCAGAATCCCAAACACAAAGACATACACACACACTGAATGTTTCATACTCTGAACAGCTGATTCATACTTGGATAATCAGATACAGCAAACCAACCAAAGGTTGATTGCTCATTGGACAACATGATGATTGAGATTAAGGAATTTAAGGGCCGGTTTCATGGAGTTGCAAACTTATTTCGCCTAAACAAAGAATTGACAATACAAATAATATTATTTGGAACTTGTCTCTGCCCTGTGGTCAAATTGAAGGCTCAAGGGTTAATGTATTGTACGCCAAGAGGAAACACTATGTCCACGGCTCAATGTATCCAACCTAAATGATCACTAACAGTATCACCACCAGAGTATACACCAGATTGAATTTCTACCAGTATGACTGAGCACTGTTATAATGCTGTCAAGGTCGCAATAGGCATGTACAGCCGTCACATTCCTCCTATTCATTAGACTTGAGACTTGATTGTTAGTGAACACAAATGTTAGTGAAGCAAACTCTGTGTCGTGTGACCTTTGTTTTCTTTTGAAATGATCACACTTTATTTGAAACCTACCATTGTGTCCGTGTTTTTATATCTGTGTGTTGGTGACGTAATAACATTCAATATTGAACTAGATCTTTCAAGAACTAACAGTTTGTGCAAATCAAGAGAATCAAGCTTCCTCTTCAGGCACAACAAGCCAACAAGAAGATTGTACTCTTATACTCTTTGCCCAGCACGGCCAGAAGAGGACTGGCCATCCCTGAAAGACTGGTTCCTCTCTAGAATTCTTCCAAATGTTGGCCCAACTTTGAACTTTTGCTTAATTAACTATTGTTGCTTAATCTCTGGTGTTTCAAGATGTTTTTTGTAAAAGCACTTTGTGGCAACATAAAAAGGGCTTTAACAAATACATTTGATTGATTGATTAACTAATTAAATATTTAACTGCTGTTGTAAATTGTTTTGGGGAATCAAAGGAAATCAAAAGCTTACCAATTACTTTGTGATCATCTCTTTCAGTTAGAGAGTAAGTTAACAAAAGTAGGATATTTGGAAATATATTTGTGGATTTTAGTGCTGCTTGATATGTTATTGATCATACATTGTTACATAAAAGATTTGATGGCTTTACATCATATGCCATCAAATATTATCATATAAGGCAGGGGTGGGCAAATATTTTGGCTCGGGGGCCACATCAGGATTTTGAAATGAAATGGAGGGCCACATTTGTTTTTATAATTTGTTAATCATAATTGATTTGGAGGCCAGAAAAGGGCAAAAGTTAAAACATACATTACATATGTACAGTAGATCCCATATAAGGTGTAAATAGTAAAAATTCTGACTCAGATGTATAAGAATGGGCTGGTGAGTTGGTTTTTTAATTCCCCTCAAAATAATTTTATTACATTCCGGGGGCCGGATGGGACAGCCTCGCGGGCCACATTTGGCCCTCGGGCCGTAGTTTGCCCACCCCTGATATAAGGTGTTCCTCAGTGTAGCTGTACATTTAAAAAAAATCCTACAGACAAGATTAGACATAGATTTTGTGTCATGTGTTATGAAAAAAACAAACAATAATTTTGTATACGATCAATACATAAGAAATGAGCAGTTTGAGAGCACATAACTCTTGTCCAACACTCTGGGCTGAGTGAACATCAGCCTGGATAACATACTGAGCTGAACACAAATCTCAGGGGTTTATAAACCCCAAAAGCCTGGGTCCCTGAAGAAGAGCCATTAGGGAGTCAGATGTCAAGTGAGCTATTTGTCTAGGCCAAAATAGCACAGCTGTCATGACGTAAAGGACACGTGCACAGAAAGAACCGCCAAGCATTTTATTTCAACTGTGCCATGGTGTGTAGAGAGTGAGAGACTATTCCCCAGAGAGAGAGACTACTCCCCAGAGAGAGAGACTACTCCCCAGAGAGAGAGAGAGACTACTCCCCAGAGAGAGAGAGGCTACTCCCCAGAGAGAGAGAGAGACTACTCCCCAGAGAGAGAGAGACTACTCCCCAGAGAGAGAGAGAGACTACTCCCCAGAGAGACAAAAGTGACAAAAAGCAACTGTTGCCTAAAAACCCTGCATCACCTTCCTGGTCTGTATCTCCATAGTATCCCCTGTATCTTTCCTGGTCTGTATCTCCATAGTATCCCCTGTATCCTTCCTGGTCTGTATCTCCATAGTATCCCCTGTATCCTTCCTGGTCTGTATCTCCATAGTATCCCCTGTATCCTTCCTGGTCTGTATCTCCATAGTATCCCCTGTATCCTTCCTGGTCTGTATCTCCATAGTATCCCCTGTATCCTTCCTGGTCTGTATCTCCA
>JACXGK010010555.1:0-17831 GCA_016801125.1 Novumbra hubbsi | reverse complement strand
GGATCAGGTCACAGTGGGTGGGGTGCTCTAGAGGGGAAGGATCAGGTCACAGTGGGTGGGGTGCTCTAGAGGGGAAGGATCAGGTCACAGTGGGTGGGGTGCTCTAGAGGGGAAGGATCAGGTCACAGTGGGTGGGGTGCTCTAGAGGGGAAGGATCAGGTCACAGTGGGTAAGGAGATTATGATTATGCTTTACCTCAGGCTCAGGGGTCAGATGGGCAACGGCCAATCAGATCAGCCTGTGAAGGCCTGGAAGTCTGAGTCTGAAACAGGAAGCAGGAAGAGTGACACAGGAAATAAGCAGAGTGAGACAGACAAGAGGGCAGAGGTGCAGCCAGCTCAGTTGAACATTTTCTAAGTCTCGCACCAGTTTTGTACTGAACAACATGTTTCCCCATATCCATTCTCTTGATGACGAGGTGTGATATGAGGCGGCCTTGCTGACATTGCTCCCCTACCCCCAGACCCCTGCTGATCCTGCATTCACACAGTGTTATCAGAGTAGGAGTGCTGATCCTGGATTAGTATTATTGTCCTTTCACATAATATGCTTCCCCACCCCCCTAAAACCCACAAGTTGTGACTGAACCCCCGAAATATGGTTGGTCACCATGGAAAACATAACATAGGTGGGACCTGTATAGGGACTGACCAGCCACAGACAGATGATGTTGAAGGTTTACCTCATTGGCTGAGCCAATACAAATACATAATCTAGCATGTGCTGTATGCAGACAGGGATTGTCCTGGTGGCTATTGTTTTGGACAGCGTCTTCAGAACAAGAAGCATTGTAAGAAGCCCTCTCTGTCTAGTTTAAACAACAGCCTTTCAAGTTTGACTCCTCCAACGCAGATCACCAAATTAATCCAGTTGAGTTAAATAGAAATCCATGAATTGTGAAATATAGTATATCTTCCATAATATCATCAAAAAGAGTGCAAATATCCAAGCTGTTCTTTTGGTTGCCTGCATGACTTTTATTTAGTATCCTGCAGTTGTTGACAAAATATAAAAGAAACAACCAGTTAGTGAAGTACAGCAAAGCCATTTTTAAACATTATTCCCAAAGCACCTGACATTAGCTGTCTCCTGTCCGTAATCACATTCTACATCTAAAGCATAGATATACAGCTTATAGAGAGCAGACAGCGGTGCACTTAAGACAACAATCTTCTAGATGTCTGAAATGCATTCTACAAAGTCCAACATCTTTAGATGGTTTTATAAAACAGTTGGCTTTATTTACTCTTCATACTTTCCAATTGAACTCCACTAAAAAAACATAATCCCATATAGATAAAAAATAAAACATCACACATGGACGGAACCAAACCAAAAATGTTCCCTTGTATTTCTAACTCACCGGCCCATTAATTTCCTTGGCACAAGCCTGTTTTAATACGATAGGTCCCCATTTTCAGCTAAAATGTAATTATTTTGCATCAAACAATAAAATAGATTCGACAAGCTCACTAGGCTTAGAATCAACCAACACATAAGGCATTTCCCATGAACGTCAAATGGCCGGAACACCATGGCCATAATTACTTCATGGCATGAAATAATTACAATTATCTGATCTAAGAAGGAGTCTTTGGGCTGTTTCCAGTGGTACCAGGGTGTTGGTGATGTAAGCCTGGCACACACGAACACACAAGGTTGGAGAGTTTACTGCAGTGTCAACCCACGGCCACCACCACTGTAGTTTCTAATCCTAAAACATCTGACATCACACAAATATTGAAATGCCTAAAAAAAATTATTTAATTTCAGCTATGTTCCTGTGCCATTTTGGAAGGCGTTTTCTCTTGTAAATATCCCTTTAGATAACATTTAAAATGTAAACTGTTAATTCCCAAATAGGGCAGAGAGAAAGTTGTTGTGGGGTCTTGGATAGGATTAATAATGATATTTTGCATATTGGAACATTTATAATAGACACAAAAGCAAATCATGCAACATTCACACACCCCATTTGAACTAAAAGGCACAAATAACATAAACTTTGGTGATTCTGTAATAATACTGCAAATAATAATGAGTTATGTTTTAATGTGTATGTAGCGCATTAATATGCAATGCATTTAAATTAAATAAGAAATGGATTCAAACCCTAAAGTTCGGTACTTTGATCTACAGTAATCATAAGACACCAACATTCATTAAACGGGCCTGTTGACTTTGAACAGGAGCTCATTTGGAAATACCACAAAATGGCTAAGGTAGGCTAATATTTAATGGAAAATCATCATCATGTTATCAAATGTACTATTGAAAGATGAAAATGTAGCAATTAGCACACTAAAACACAGCCAAACAATCACCAAGTCAGTCAGGTTGGCAGTTAGTCAAGGAAGCTGTCAGTCAGACAGGCTGTATTGAAGCCAGTCAGACAGGTTATATTCAAGTCAGTTAGTCGGTCTGTATTTAAGTCAGTCAGTTAATCAAGCTAGTCAGTTAGTCAGGCTGTATTCAAGTTGGTCCGTAAGTCAGGCTATATTGAAGCCGGTCATTTAGTCAGGCTGTATTACAGTCAGTCAGACAGACAGGTAGTTATTAAGGTTAGTTAGACTGAGAGTGGCTATATAAACTAAGGGCCCATTACACTGCCATAAAAAAGCAACCCAAAAAATATATTTACCACAGTTGTGAGATCTTAATTCCAGCCAGGTTGCTACAGCAAGACAATATTAATTTTGTGGATGGATTATAACTGACAGGTATTTTTTTTAAGGCGTTTTCTGTGAGGCAAAACCATGAACCATGACAGGTTTTAAACTTCCTGCATTTCAGAAAGGTTATAATGATAAATTCCAGCCTTGACATTTTGGCACACATAGGGAGCAGTGTAGACTAGGCAACGCAGTCAAACTGGTGACATGATTGTCATCCCCAACATTACTATCATCATCATCATCACCACCACAACCATCGGAACACTGCAGTAGAATTAGAATGTTTTTGAACAACTTTAGAACACTGTTCTGCCAGGGGACTCCATTGCCCCGAGGACCACAAACAGACACACCCTACACATGCACACACACACCGCACAGACACCGCACAGACACACACAGACACACACAGACACACACAGACACACAATGCACTCAGAACAACACACACGCGCACTTCTTCTTTTTCACAGCAGTTTTAGCAGCTAGATCGCCCGCCCCTCCTTGCTGCTGGAGGTGGTTGAGGAGGTGTGTAGCAGGGGACCCTGGGACCCCCTCCGGTGGCTCCACGTGGTCAGGTGGAGAGGGGCTGCTGTGTGGGGACATGTCCCCAGACCAGTCACCTGGTGCTCTTGGCTGGCCGGGGCCTAGGTCTAGTACCACCCTGCCCACCTCCACCTCACCCCCACACTCTCCCCAGGGCCTGCCCCCCTCAACCAGCACCACACCCCCGGCACCTGAGATGACGTTGGCCGCTGTGGCCGTTCGCTGCTGGGCCTCCATCTCGGACAGGCTGTATGCCAGGGCCATCTGGAGGTCTTCGTCATCGTCCTCCTCCTCTTCCTCACTGGGCACATCGGGGTAGTGGAAGTACGGAGCCGAGCTGAAGGAGCGCTGGGCCATGGGACCAGGGTTGGGGCTAGGTCGGTGGGGATGGAGCTGGGCCCGCGGCACCACGGGTACCGTCTTCTCAGCCCGTCGCTCGGGGTTTTGCCCGGGCGGGTTTGATGGCTGACTGGGGAGCGAGAGCTCCCTCTTGCTGAGCTCCAGGGCCAAGGCCAGTTCATCCTCCACGCCTGGGTAGGGAAACCAGAGGGTTAACAGAGACACAAGCGGGTTCAGAACACGCCAGAAAAGACCACCGCTGTAGAACCGGAGGAGGGCCGGAACAGAGGGATTACCATTGACGAGCACCGTCTTCAAGACCCCGTCTTCCTCAATCTCGGTTCTCTCCTGACCGTTTTCTTTAATCCTGTGGGATTGGATTCATCACATTTAGGGGAGCAAAATGGTGACTCGCCAACGACCATGAAGAGGATGGGAGAGGGGATGTGAACTCACATCCTTGTAATGGAAAGGAGAAGGGATGTGAACTCACTTCATTGTGGTGGTAAGGAGAGGGGATCAGAACTCACTTCATTGTGATAGGAAGGAGAGGGGATGTGAACTCACTTCATTGTAAAGGAAAGGAGAAGGGATGTGAACTAAATCATTATGGTGGGAAGGTGAGGGGATGTGAACTCACTTCCTTGAGGAAGAAAGGAAAGGGGGATGTGATCTCACTTCCTTGTGGGGGAAATGGGGGGGGTGAACTTACTTCCTTGTGGTGGAAAGGAAAAAGGATGTGATCTCATGTCCTTTAGTGGAAAGGAGAGGGGATGTGAACTCACTTCCTTGTGGTGGTGCATTTCCCGCTGATGATGCGTGTGGACGTGGAAACCGACTTGAAATTCCCCATGACTCCTCCCATGCTATCCGGCCCATCCATCCCTCCCATGGAAGAGAAGGAGGTGAAATCATGAACTGTGGACAACGGGGGGAGGAAAACAAGACAAGTAGCGTTGAAGACAATGAACATCAGACTCCACTGGCGTTTCAAATGACGCCCTACAACCTAAACAGTGAAGAGCACTACTTCTGACCGGCCTGGTCAAATATCATCTGTCAATATAATGTCATATGTCATAGTGTCATATTGTGTTATTACAAACCTCCAGCGGAGGGGAAAGAGAAGAACCGGCTGGGGCCGAGCCTGGACGTGCCAGGGTGTCCATGGAAGCCGCTGTGTATTCCTCCATGCATCCCCCCACCGAAACCAAAGTCATCTGTCAGAACAGAGTAGTGGTGCCATCAGATGCACTGTGGAGCCATCAGATGCACTGTGGGGCCATCAGATGCACTGTGGGGCCATCAGATGCGCTGTGGTGCCATCAGATGCGCTGTGGTGCCATCAGATGCACTGTGGTGCCATCAGATGCACTGTGGGGCCATCAGGTGCACTGTGGGGCCATCAGGTGCACTGTGGGGCCATCAGATGCACTGTGGGGCCATCAGATGCACTGTGGGGCCATCAGATGCACTGTGGGGCCATCAGATGCACTGTGGTGCCATCAGATGCACTGTGGTGCCATCAGATGCACTGTGGTGCCCTCAGATGCACTGTGGTGCCCTCAGATGCACTGTGGTGCCCTCAGATGCACTGTGGAGCCATCAGATGCACTGTGGGGCCATCAGATGCACTGTGGAGCCATCAGATGCATTGTGGTGCCATCAGATGCATAGTCGTGCTATCATAGGCACAGTGGTGCTAACCAGAAATCTTAATATTTAACCTTTATTTAAACACAAAAAGGCAAATGTAACGTAACCGAATGAAAACTTACTTTGTCGTCAGTTATGCTTTTGAAATCAACAGAAACCCAATTCGGGGTATTCATTAGCAATATGGTGTAAAAGACTTTCGTGCTGCATGCTGAGTGTTATTCTATTTCGGACAGTTTAGGACTACCGCCTGGCCAACATTAACAACACAATCGCCTTTTCAGTCTGCACCACCAAATGCCAGCAGAGACAATACAGAGCTTCACATATCACCACATGCTACAGAAGCTAGAAGCTTTGCATGACAGCATGTCGTCAGATAAAGATACTAGTAGACCCACCGAAGAAATTGGCAAAAGGATCCTGGCCCCCAAAGAATTCCCGAAACACTTCGTCTGGACTGCGAAACGTGAAGGTGAAGCCTGGGAAGTCCTCTGGAGAAGGATGGCCACTGGAGCCTTAATAGAGGCAGGTAGAGATGGAAAGAAAACGTAATGACAGTTGATAATTATGCAAGCTCTAATAACAAACAAAAGGTGAAATCTAGGTTTAGATGTGAGACCATGCAATGTAAGTAGAGCTGAGATACTGTTTACTACATCCACTCGTAGTTCTATCAAACCAAGTGAGAACTATGATGATTCTGAGATGATAAACACTCCCCTACCTGCGTTGGGCATTCTGTCTTTGCCGTAGGTGTCATAAGCCTCCCGCTTGCTTCCTGGAAGACAGAGGGGCATTTCCTGTAAACGAAGCACAGACGGCAGAGTGGAGCGAGAAAAGACAACGGTACAGGTGTCTTACGGTCTGACAGAACTTCATATGCTTCAGCCAGCTCCTTGAACTTCTTCTCCGCCTCCTCCTTGTTGTCTGGGTTCTTGTCCGGATGCCATCGCAGAGCCTGTTTTCGATACCTTCACATCGGAGTACATTCACCTCAGTATCACATCAGAGTACATTCACTTCAGTATCACATCGGAGTACATTCACTTCAGTGTCACATCGGAGTACATTCACTTCAGTATCACATCGGAGTACATTCACTTCAGTATCACATCGGAGTACATTCACTTCAGTATCGCATCGGAGTACATTCCCTTCAGTAACACATCGGAGTACATTCACTTCAGTATCACATCGGAGTACATTCCCTTCAGTAACACATCAGAGTACATTCACTTCAGTATCACATCGGAGTACATTCCCTTCAGTAACACATCGGAGTACATTCACCTCAGTATCACATGAGAGTACATTCACTTCAGTATCACTTCAGAGTACATTCACTTCAGTATCACATCGGAGTACATTCACTTCAGTATCACATCAGAGTACAGTCACCTCAGTATCACATCAGAGTACAGTCACCTCAGTATCACATCGGAGTACATTCACCTCAGTATCACATCAGAGTACATTCACCTCAGTATCACATCGGAGTACATTCACCTCAGTATCACATCAGAGTACATTCACCTCTGTATCACATCGGAGTACATTCACCTCCGTATCACATCAGAGTACATTCACCTCAGTATCACATCGGAGTACATTCCCTTCAGTATCCCATTCAGTGCCTTCTACATTCTGCAATATCTTATCTGCATCATCTGGTTGTACGTTTTAACTTTAAATCTACTCCTTCCAGTGGGCCCCGTTTTTAGAAAGACCAGATGCAATTGGTTGTACAATCCGTTTCCCCAAAACTTGGGAAGCTGGGTAAAATGGAAACAAAATGCAATGTTGTGCAAATCATTGAAACCCTGTAATCAATAGAAAAGATTACAAAGAAACATTTTGAAATTTTTATTGTTTCTTGATATATTTGTTTACCCAGATTTTGATGCCAGCAACACATTTCAAAAACACTGAAAGGGGCAACAAAAGACAGTAAAAGTTGTGAAATGCAAAAACACTAACTTATACTAACTAACTAACTAACTTACAACTAATTAGGGTACTTGGCAACAGGTCAGTAGCATCATTGGGCATAGAAAGAGCATTCCAGAGAGCATGACACTTTCAGAAGTTAAGATGGGGAGGCGTTTAGCATTTTGTGAAAGACTACACAGGCTAATTGTGAATGGCAGGGTACTTTAAATAACTTCCATGTTTTTCAAATATCCTGAAGGTTTTTTTGTTTAATACCACCTAAAACCAAGATTATCCCCCCAAAAAACATGTGGAACTGTCACAATGTCCAATGTGGGAGACAAAATCTCCAGGAGAGATTGACTAGGGGGTTAGAGGAGGACCAAATAACCAGACGGTTGTTCTTTGGAATACCTGATCTGACCAGGTTAGGAAACATTTGCTGCTGCGCCCAGGAGCGAGGATCTAACCCCAACTGCTCCAGTGAATGGCTGCAGATAAGAGGGTCTGCTGTGGTAATACCATTGAAGAGGAAAAAGTGGGATTAATCCTTACCGAAAAAAAGTGCTGAGTCATGAAACGGAGGCCTCAGCCAAAATGGAACCCTACAAACCTGGGCGCATGAGGTCCATAGGGCTTTTATCATTAGCAGTGTGTGGAATAGGGGGACACTTGGGACACCTGCTGAGGCATGAATGTTTACAAGGCCTGTTTGTCCATCCAGTAACTCTATCAGTGTCTGTGGTTGAGCTATCAATAGCTCCTGGAGGAACCACATCAGGGTTTTTTATGGTGACTGGCTCAGCGTATAAAGATACAGTTTATTAAAGGAACTCTGAATGGGTGATTCATCAAACGGGGGCTGTAAAGAATTACTACCCTGGGATCTATTGTATAAAGAGCTTGCTAGTATGATGAGTCTTCGAGTTAACCCATAGTCACAACAACCCTTGAAGGCGTCCAATGTACCAATTGGAATGGATGTGTCAGAGATGTAAAACACGATATGCTATGGGTCTATTTTCTTGTCATTTTTTAGATCATTGAATTTTCCCGAGCACTGAACCAACTAACAATAATGATGTGTGGGTGGTGGTCAATGTCTTGAAACTTAGATGCTCCCCCTGAACAAGGGGTGTTTTTTATCCTGTTTGAGAGATTTCTTGGATTTGTTTCACACATAATTGGCTAGAAGGGCGTGCGAAATGTGAAAAATAAATGCAGTAAATACATTTCATTTTGTAAAGCCTTTTAGTTATACCGAACACAATACAAATTAATTTGTGTGTAGATGCGTTTGTCCTTGGTTGATAACATTGGATGTCTTTCGGTGATGTTCCTATAAGCAGATATATGGATGAATGTAAAAGGTGTTAAATAATTTCCTTTTTAAATTTTTTTCTTTTTTAATATCACAAATCTGAAGGGACGGTACTTAATTATGCAACACATCCTGTAGTCAGGATTCATTTTATATGGTGATAAAAGCCTGGATATGTTTGAACTGGAGTCGGCAAATTAGATTTCAGCTCAAATGAAAGCTTGACATATTCTAATGGGATCAACCAAGTGAATTCTACTTCTGAAATATCATGGTAAAAAGGAATTTGAATACAGACGGATAGAAGTTTGGCGTCACAATTAAAGGCAATATTTCCCCATTGCCAAGACTGCCCTGGCAGTAGATATCGCATGCCGGCTTAATGGTAAGCTTCCATTAACATCTACACTCAATGATCTGTTACGCTCCCCAACCATGTAGCATGTACCAACGTAGCATTGGCATGTAGCATGTACCAACGTAGCATTGGCATGTAGCATGTACCAATGTAGCATTGGCATGTAGCATGTACCAACGTAGCATTGGCATGTAGCATGTACCAACGTAGCCTTGGCATGTAGCATGTACCAACATAGCATTGGCATGGACCAACATGTGGACTGCATCCAAACCCCTCTGGAGAGTTCTGGTTGTTACAGGCTGAGGTCCGACCGGGTGTCAGACCAGCCACGGGTTCAAACCCTACAGTGACGAGGGCCGAGTGAGGCCCTGGCATGGTAAAATAAAACAAAGTGTGGGGTGCTGGGGGCCTTTACTTACGATTTCTTTATGTCTTCCTGAGAGGCATTTCTTGACACGCCCAGGATTTCATAATAATCCACCATGTCTCCTTTATGCCCCTGCTGACAACAATACAACCAGATCAGAGTCAAACACTCTACAATATTTAAAAAAAAACATATGGATGTATCTTTCAAAAGCATTTGTGGTGAAGAATAGCTAATAACACTAACGATTTATTTAATTATTACAACTATATTTTCTCCTTTTGAAATCCAACATGCTGTGTATGTTGTTGTCATTTTAGTCCTGGGTAACAAATATCTTCTAACTGTATTTAGAACTGGAGTGTTGAGCACATGGACTGTCATATAGCTCAGTCTCTGCCAAGAATGATGTAATCACAATTCATCAGGCCTAAAGCAAAAATGAGACGCTGTAAAAATAACAAATTGCGTCTTGAAGAGGTAGGCTACAAGACCTCAATGACAACAATTATACATGACAAATGACTATTAACATAAATTATATATTCTGATTCATTCCCCATTCAGAATTGAGCATCATAGTAATATTATTAAAAAAAGAATACATCACGGCACTGACCAGGGCACCTAAAAGATTAACTAATGATTAAACACTGATTCATTCTTGAAAAAATGATTCGAAAATGCTTTTTATGCTAAAACTTTTTTACCCTGTAATAAGATGCAATAACATGTTGCATTGTTCTTTTCGTGTTCATGTAATTAAGTCATTGTACACAAACAATGTACGAAACGAATAGAAATGACAAAGGAGGCCTTACAGGTGGTTTCAATTTCAATATTTATGATATCATTCTCCCATTCAGAGTGGAGCGTCATATCGAAATCTCAAACTAGCAAGCAGAATAAACCACCGGCTTTGAGGCAGGTAAGTTGAACAGGTGACTAGGCAACTTCCACGGGTATTCCCCCTTGAGGATGGCCATGCGTCTCGAGTTCTCTAGAAGCCCAACACTATGATTATTTCCAGCTCTAGCCCCAGGGACCAGCCTTCTGACAGCTGCCACAAACCCAGACACATGCGTCGGCAGCCGGAGGTTGTAAGATAGCAATGACACACTTGAAAACCGGAGCGATTCAGACTACATTTCTTTCAGTTTTAAGAAGGGGCTACATTGTAACTGAATATTGCCTAATATGGTAAAGATTTAAACTAGACAGCGGGCTACACTGCCATAGGAATGCACAAATGTGGACCGAACTGAAACAGAAAGACAACTGTGGAAGGCAATATTATTTAGCGCAGTCCAAAAGCAAAAAATAGACCTACGTAGGAACGGATAGTGAATATGGATGGTCTGTGCCACTATCCTACCTTTCCCACAGTACCAAAGAATGTTTTCGGTGTCTCTTTCTCTTCTCAGAAGTTGTAAATAATGATCATCAATAGCTTCTCAAATTCGTGACAGGCGCACTGAGGCGGTCCACCGGTTAGCGTGAAAATATATTTCAGTCCCCAAAGGCCTTTCCGATATGAATCCACGGTGGGTGGTACTCGTGTTTATTATCTGCGGCCAGCCGTGCAGTTACTCGGCAGTCACCCTGCCTCTACCCCTCGCCCCTCTCTCGGCTAAATCCCCCACGGCTACGTCACGATCAGCTGAGACACCGCTCATAGAGGGGAAAAAAATAGAACGTCTAGAACATGCCACTGTTCTGGAACGCCAGTAGCCCCGCCCTGTTTGCCTGGCAAAGTGGGATAAATGTAGACCTTCAATTTATTTTGATGATGCACATTTTTAGATGTACCACCCAACGGTGGCATTCAGTCTGGGAAGTGTTATGAAATAGTAACTGAACACGATCCCTTCATTTTATATATTAACTGTTACGCGTAAACGCATAAATAAAACTCCACCAACTAACGTACGGCTGCCGAACTATATTGTTTTATTTGTTCATTGTTATTAATGGAATTACCGTCCCAGAACCAATTTTCACAGCCAGTTGGAAAAGTTACTCATTGTTGTTCCTGCTGTCATCTAGTGGCAAAATAATGCGTGGTCCGATTTCACCCTTCAGGAACAGGCATTTTCTAAATTCATTAATAGTGATGTACAGATTCAAATATTGTTTTTAAATATTCATATTAGCACAAAAGAACTACATGAATATGCAGTCTGGGGCTTTTTAGAATAAAAATCTCCCATTTGGGCTGTATGTGTAATATGAAGTTTAAATGTGCATAACTTCGACGTAAAATCATTAACACACCCCAGTTAGCCATGAAACTCAGGGTTGACGATGTTTTGGATGACAAGGACACATGCATTACATAAGACACAATTCTCCGTGACCCATTTCCACCACTGGCCAGACATCCCAGATTGCATCTTGAAGCAGACTAGAACTCAACAAAATGTCTTAACTGCAAACATAGGATTGACAAATCCCCAGTGTGTTATGCATCTTGATGGCTAGCAGCCCCTGCCACAAAAAAATCTCCTTGGAAATCCGATCAGCGCTTTGGCTGTAACACGCTGCTTGCTCCCATCACAACCATATATCAGAGAATAGTAATAACACACAGCATTACACGGAGGCTGATTCATGGTGCATTTATTAAGACAACACGACTAGATGGAAATGAGCGTTAACACTGCTGTGAGGAATGCATTTCTGCCATGTTATGTGTGGACCTCCAACCACCAAGGAGGGATGTTGGACGGCAAAGCCAAGCATAATGTTTAATCCTTTATACTAATACTCTTAATACTCCTCGCCCTCCTCATCCTCTTCTCCCACACTGTCGGTGCCCACCTCTTCATAATCCTTCTCCAGGGCAGCCATGTCTTCTCTGGCCTCAGAGAACTCTCCCTCCTCCATGCCCTCACCCACATACCAGTGCACAAAGGCTCTCTTGGCGTACATCAGGTCAAACTTGTGGTCCAGACGTGCCCAGGCCTCAGCGATAGCGGTGGTGTTGCTCAGCATGCACACAGCCCTCTGGACCTTGGCCAGGTCGCCTCCGGGAACTGCAGTGGGAGGCTGGTAGTTGATTCCCACCTTGAACCCAGTGGGACACCAGTCCACAAACTGGATGGTACGTTTGGTCTTGATAGCAGCAATGGCAGAGTTGACATCTTTGGGAACAACGTCGCCACGGTACAGGAGACAACAGGCCATGTATTTGCCGTGACGAGGGTCACACTTCACCATCTGATTGGCTGGCTCGAAGCAGGCGTTTGTGATGTCTGCGACCGATAGCTGCTCGTGATAGGCCTTCTCAGCAGAGATGACGGGGGCATAGGTGGCCAGAGGGAAGTGGATACGTGGGTAGGGCACCAAGTTGGTCTGGAACTCCGTCAGATCCACATTCAGGGCACCATCGAATCGCAGGGAGGCTGTGATGGAGGAGACAATCTGTCCAATCAGCCTGTTGAGGTTGGTGTATGAGGGACGCTCAATGTCCAGGTTCCTGCGGCAGATGTCATAGATGGCTTCGTTGTCGACCATGAAGGCACAGTCAGAGTGCTCTAAGGTGGTGTGGGTGGTCAGGATGGAGTTGTATGGCTCCACCACAGCTGTGGACACCTGGGGAGCTGGGTAAACAGCAAACTCTAGCTTGGACTTCTTTCCGTAGTCGACTGACAGGCGTTCCATCAGCAAGGAGGTGAAGCCAGATCCAGTGCCTCCTCCGAAGCTGTGGAAGATCAGGAATCCCTGGAGCCCAGTGCACTGGTCAGCCTGAAATGGACCAAATGGTATAAACAATACAAATAACCTGTTTTAAAGAATTCAATAAAGATTCTGCCAAGGATTCAGCATTTTAGATGAACCTGTTAGAAATCCTGTGTCCCCCACTTAAGCCACCCTAACTCCGGCTACAGTTCTTGCACTACAGATGTACCACCCAACGGTGCGTCTTGTTTCCGGTTGCGTGGCTCTTGTTTTGTGGAAGGTTTTGTTGCAAAGTTTAGGAAATATTCACATTTTGGTGGCAAAACAAACAGCCAAACTGGCCAAAGGGTAGCTAGCCACACTGAACACTGTTTGCCTAGCAACTTAGGTAAGCAAACTTTCCAGAATGAGGCCATGCAAAAGGCTGCCGAAATGGCATTGACTTCGACCATGGGACTTTTACTTTGTCAAAGGTAAGGCTGAAGTTATTTTGCTACCTTTTTGCCAGCAATTCAGTCTTTTGTGGGAGATAGGTAGCTAGCTAGCGGAATTTTGTAGCTAGCAGCCAAGTACCAGGAAAATATTTGTGTTATTTACACAGTACACAGCTGGACACCGAACACAGGTGGTGCGACAGCAACCCAACTTTAGAATTTCCTTGGAATTGTACCTTTTCTAGATTCCTTACAAAGCTTATTATTTAATCCATACCTTTCTATAGATAATGTTTTGAAAAATCTACATGGCGTATCCAGGTTCCATGCAAACAAAGTAGTGAAAAAAGAAGAGTGAAAGTATCACCAATTTGCGTGTCCTGTCCAGCACCAGATCAATGATCTCCTTGCCGATGGTGTAGTGACCGCGGGCATAGTTATTGGCTGCATCCTCTTTACCGGTGATCAGCTGCTCAGGATGGAACAGCTGGCGATATGTACCAGTCCTGACCTCATCTAAATGACAAAGGTAGGATCAGAATGTCAGCAAGTGTGTCAGGTAGCCTAGCAGTCAGATTTCTGGAGCCAGTAACGGAAAGGTTGCTGGTTCATACACCTGCAATTACAAGGTGACAAATCTGGTCACAAGGAAGGCCAAAATTATTTTATGGTCACTGTCAATTATGGCTGATCTCTGGCCAGGAGCCCCACTCTCCAAGGGTGTTTTATGAAGCAGGAATTAGCCAAAAATGTATTTCCAACCATTTTCAGACATAATGAGGTTACATACTTTTTACATCATTTAGATGTGAAAAATATAAGCACCCCTAATTGATTTTTTTTTTTTAAAGACATGAAAAGCCAAGAAATGTCCAAGCACACATTATGAAAAAAGTGAACATCCAAACGTTCAAAAGGCAATTAATGACGTTGAGCCACAATCAAACAGATACATCCTAAGTCTCTCGTTTTACCAATGACAGTGGGCTCCAGATCCACGAAGATGGCGCGAGGGACATGCTTTCCAGCTCCAGTCTCGCTGAAGAACGTGTTGAAGGAATCATCTCCACCTCCAAGCGTCTTGTCACTGGGCATCTGTCCGTCCGGCTGGATCCCGTGCTCCAGGCAGTACAGCTCCCAGCAGGCGTTGCCCATCTGGGCTCCGGCTTGGCCGACATGCATTGAAATACACTCACGCTGAAATATAAAGGGTAAAAGAGATCAACTAGAGCAAAACATTTAATTATATAATGGCCATTAAATGAACCGTTTAGTTTAAGTTTATTTACTGTGGAGTAGAGTGGCATTGATCAATTCATTAATAAAAATCTAATATATCAGTTTATGAGTCCTGTGGAAACTTGAAGGCAAAGGAGATAAATGGTAAAACAGTTTAAAGAAATCCTTCAACTGGATTCCTCTGGGTCAATAATCTTCTGGGCATTTCTACTGCAGTCATTGCAACAAATCCTCAAACTACAGTTTGACAATAGATCGTTTTCTAGGACCTGTATCTTTAAGAGAGGAGGACCAGCCGTGCCATGTCCCGGCCCCCACCCGCTCTCCTCTTCCTTTTCCCTCCCAATTCCTCTCGGCCGGCCCAGCTGCGCACCCTCTGCAGTGACAGCGCGAGATAGCGCTCCGTCCCCAACAGCTGCAGAGAAAATGGCTACCACGCATAATTGCTCCTCCCTTTTCTCTTTTCTACTCAATCGTACCATAAATTGTAAAAAAAACAAAATATATATTTTGGTGTAGTTTGCTTCTTTCCCAGAAAAGCCGACGAAATATTATTTTTTTAAACATTTAAAACCCATTTAAAGTGAATATGTAGATTTTATTGTACTCTTGTCAACAAGTAGAACAATGCTTTCAGTAAACTGACAGTCGGACCCGTAAATCAGACCCACATTTGAAGTAGGCCAATGACCATAGAAGACTGTCAAAAAATGTTTTTTTTATTAATAACAAAATTTTCCTTACAATCTCTATATATTTTACTATAATCGAACTATAAAAGAGGAAATGCACAAAATAGCATGGTCCCTACATAAGAAAATATCCATCCTTTCAAACAGATGCTTTCCATACCAAGATATTCAGTTTTCATGAGCATCATCAAATCATGTCCAGTCAGTTCCAATATCATGTGGAAGAAACAAAGAAAGTGTTTCATCATCTACGTCAGCAGACAGAACTCACCATTTTGTCTGGTTTTCTTTTTCTTCACAGGCTGACGTTGAGGATTCAGAAGAGAAGGCAGAACTGCCGGGGAAAGGAAAAGGTGGGGTTTATATAGGCCGGGAAACCAGCGTGCCGGTCAGGAAGCTAGAGTATACGGTTGGCGGGCGGGAAAACTGTTGGTGTTGTTTCAAAAATAAGTCCCTCCTTACAGACTGTCAATCATTTAATTTTCTTTATATTCTTGTTAAATAAATGTTCACTTGAAGGTTAGAACTTATTTGATACCACCACATCTGTCAAATAGCGTTCCTTGTCATAGCGTTATATTGAAGAAAACTTGTTTTGAAAGATTAAACATTTTCGACACACATTATGTGTTGTTTGAATCCAGACTTTTACAAAATAATTCTCAGCTACCTATTCAAAAACAATACTACAGCATTTGAAAAAACTTACCTAAATAACACACGTTTCTATTTTAAATAAAGCCCCGGACGCCTTGTAAATACATTATATAACGAAGATATAACAACATTATAAAAACACATTTCGACGTTAAGTACAAAGAGGCTACTCAGTACCGACTGCTGGGCTGCCGGAAACATTTTCCCAATATTGGGAAAAAAAGATACATTTGCGACAAGAAATCAAGCACGCGCTAGACGGTGCTGTCGAGCAAGAATGTAACGACGTGTTTTAGACGTTATTTGTAGGCGCAACTTTTAAAAGTCAGAAGACCGCCTGTTACACCAAGCAAACAAATCGTCTAGTTCAGGGGTCAGCAAGCTTTGCAATCCAAAGAGCCATTTTCCCCTATTTGCCACCAAATAACATTCGTCTGGAGCCGCAAAACCTATTTGATGTCACAGCTTATATAGTTTTATATATAGTTATACTAAATATTCAAAAACGTTCGTGTTTTGCATTTATTAAATTATATAACAAGAATGTTATATAATAGTTCATATTCTTGATAATAAATCTTGGCTGTTTGAGACCACAAAACAACCACATTTTGTCAATGCTGCAAATTGTTCATTATTGATTTTTTTTTTACAAAAACAACAAAAAAAATTTAAAAAATCTAATCTAAAGAAATACAAAGATTTCCCCAAAATTTGTGTATAACTTGCAAAAAACCCTGGGCCAATGTTAGGCACTTTGACCTTCTGCAGAAGAAGCCTGAAGTTAATGACACATCGAAAAAGTTTGAGTCCTTGCAGCACTGCTACTCTCCAGCACTAGCACCAATCATTGAGCAAAGTCCCCCTTTTATATACTTGACAGCTAATATACTGCCTACACTCAAGTACTTTTTAGTGGCTCAGGAGCCACTGATTCAAGTCCTCAAAGTCATGTGAATAAACAAAAAGTGTAAATAGTGAATTTCGTTTTTTGGGCAGCAAATGGAAGATCACATTTTACTTTGAAATCACTACCATGAATACTGTGCCACCTACTGCTTAAAGATAACGTTATAGCTGCAACATTTCTTTAAAATGTTTGCCAGGTGTAGATGTTAGGGCTTTTGTCATCAGATAAAAAGGACCACCTATTAATAAATACCTGTGTTGCCTCTGAAAGTCAGATCATCTGTCTGCTAGATAGGATATAGACCATATTATCTCAACTGGAACCAAGTCTCAGTTAAGAACCAATATTAGCATTGCTTTTATTACAATCTGGAATATGACATTGAATGTTGGCATATATATATAATGTTAAATAAGGGAAAACCATTCTGAACGTAATTAATTCCATATTAATGCCAATATTGCTCTTATTCTAGATGAAGAATGGTGATAAGCTCACTTGTGTGAGACCAAAACCTCTGCTAAATAGGACAGATCAGTTTAATGATCCCACTTCTACCTTGACTGGACCAGCATTTATGGAGACCTTATTATTGGTCGCTGTAAAAAGTTCCCCAAAAAAGTTCCCAAACTCATTTGACAAGAGACGTGGTGTTTATTGAAACTGCCGACACAACAGGACTAGATGTAATAGATAGACTGCAGTGCTGAATGGGTGGTCTTCATATTACGTGTGGGCCTCCAACCGTCAGTGCTGGAATGTAGTGTAGCAGAGAATTATGCCTAATACTCCTCGCCCTCTTCATCCTCTTCTCCCACACTGTCGGTGCCCACCTCTTCATAATCCTTCTCCAGGGCAGCCATGTCTTCTCTGGCCTCAGAGAACTCTCCCTCCTCCATGCCCTCACCCACATACCAGTGCACAAAGGCCCTCTTGGCGTACATCAGGTCAAACTTGTGGTCCAGACGTGCCCAGGCCTCAGCGATAGCGGTGGTGTTGCTCAGCATGCACACAGCCCTCT
>JACXGK010010554.1:0-11607 GCA_016801125.1 Novumbra hubbsi | reverse complement strand
ACACATTGGGACCTGGAGTGTTCCACTACACACAGAACACAGTTAAAACACATTGGGACCTGGAGTGTTCCACTACACACAGAACACAGTTAAGACACGATGGGACCTGGAGTGTTTCCACTACACACAGAACACAGTTAAGACACAATGGGACCTGGAGTGTTTCCACTACACACAGAAGACACGATGGGACCTGGAGTGTTTCCACTAGGAGAGTCACAGGACGTGAACAGAATTCGAACTATTAACTCTAACCGCAAAGCTGTACTGTGGGGAACGTCTGGAAATGTGGGTACAATCAGAATGTGAACAAGATCAGGATAGGTGTTTGGACAAAGGATCAGCTTTAAACAAGGTTTCTGTGACATCTTCCATTTCTAACCACAGGCTGTGTTTGCTGTTTAGCTTTCTAGATGGCAGCAGCATTTCAACTGCTAGTTGCCACCGGAAGGCATTTGTGTGTGTGGGAACCAACCCTGACCAGACCACTTGCAAAAATGGCAAAACCTGACAAATCACTCCCCATAAAGTTCCTTAACAGCTAGGAACAAGGCTAGATCCAGGGCTAGGGTTAGAGTAAAAACAGAATGCATTCAGGAACAAGAGGGTTTATTATTGACACAACCCAGACAGTGCTGAATGACTCAATGACAACAAGATGTCCTAAAAATCGGTTAATTAAATGTGTCTAAAGTTTTCTGTATTTGTTAAATGTTGTCCAATATTCAGCATAATAATGTAACAGCACAGTAAAAATCTAATACTTACTCCTCGAAATACATACTTGTCGTTCTTTAAATATTTTGTACAATTACAGGAACAAATTAATATGTTCTGATGTATAGCGGTATTTCATGTGTGGGTTATTCCGGCCAATCATAGGCAGTGATGACCCATGACAGCAGCTTCATTCCACTGTCCCTTACTTCTTGATTATTAATTTTGCACATTGGGATCCAGCTATGCTCACTGGCTTTGATGACACTGTTTAAAAATAACATCAACATAACACAACAGAAAGAAATGTACCATTTGTAATTTAGAAAAAGAGAAATCATTTGTCAGGGGTTTGAATGATTTTGAACAGCTCTGTAAATATACACGTAATGTTACAATATTGACTCTGTCATCCATCAAGTATTTTCTGAAGCCATTTTTAAGCCAGTGGTGCATACAGAGACCCATTAAAGCAGTACGTTGTTAATGCAGAGTAAATCTAAGAGTAAAAATTTTTAATATTTTCTGGCAAGGTTTTTTGTGTAATTTTGACAGGAAAGAGATGCAAGTGGCTCTGCCGAGTGGTGGTTGTAAGAGGAAGTGGCCAACGCATTCATAATAGCTGTTTAACACATCCGCTAGTGTTGTTAGCATTACCCACCACAAGCTAGTGAGTGAGGACTCCATCCAACGGTTGAGGATGTTAACGTTTCCCCTCTTGGAGTAATCGTGACTACTAAGCACCAAGCCTTCACCGCACTCCATACAATCAATAGTTGATTATCAGTGTGGATTATCAGTCAGCAACACAGCCTTGAAACCGCTGGTTGTAATCAATTTCAATTTCCCTTTGAAGACACCCTGGACATGTTGTACATATCCCGCCCCAGAGAACATTCCGGCCAAGCAGATTGGAACATTCTGCGGCTTGCCGATCAACCCTTTGCACATTGTTTCGAATCGATTCTGTGACCTAAGAACCTTGTTACCTTGACCTCATAGGTTGTCTGTTGCTGAAAAATAGTTCCTGCAATGACAAATGTGGTTCCATCTTTCCATCGACTTGTCTGTTTACAGTTCACCATTCATCAGCATTTTCTGTATTCTTACTCGTTGGAAAGGAAGGAAGGCTGAGGTTAGTGTGTGTCAGCCAGTTAAGAGCACTGCCCTCTGACTCGTTGGTAGCTCTGTGAAGGACGGCTGAGGTTAGTGTGTGTCAGCCCGTTAAGAGCACTGCCCTCTGACTCTTATTCGTTGGTAGTTCTGTGAAGGAGTGCTGAGGTTAGTGTGTGTCAGACAGGTAAGAGCACTGCTCTCTTATTTGTAGGTAGCTCTGTGAAGGAAGGCTGAGGTTAGTGTGTGTCAGCCCATTAAGAGCACTGCTCTCTGACTCTTATTCGTTGGTAGCTCTGTGAAGGAGTGCTGAGGTTAGTGTGTGTCAGCCCGTTAAGAGCACTGCCCTCTGACTCTTATTCGTTGGTAGTTCTGTGAAAGAGGGCTGAGGCTAGTGTGTGTCAGCTAGTTAAGAGCACTGCCCTCTGACTCTTATTTGTTGGTAGCTCTGTGAAGGATGGCTGAGGTTAGTGTGTGTCAGACAGTTAAGAGCACTGCCCTCTGACTCTTATTCGTTGGTAGCTCTGTGAAGGATGGTTGAGGTTAGTGTGTGTCAGCCCGTTAAGAGCACTGCCCTCTGACTTGTTGGTAGCTCTGTGAAGGATGGCTAAGGTTAGTGTGTGTCAGACAGTTAAGAGCACTGCCCTCTGACTCGTTGGTAGCTCTGTGAAGGAGGGCTGAGGTTAGTGTGTGTCAGACAGTTAAGAGCACTGCCCTCTGACTCGTTGGTAGCTCTGTGAAGGAGGGCTGAGGTTAGTGTGTGTCAGACAGTTAAGAGCACTGCCCTCTGACTCGTTGGTAGCTCTGTGAAGGAGGGCTGAGGTTAGTGTGTGTCAAACAGTTAAGAGCACTGCCCTCTAACTCTTATTTTTGATGATGCCCTTTTTCTGTGTTGATTGACAGAGCGAGTACCATTTTAACTCCCAATGTGATCTCGTACTAACTCTGATTGGCCCACCAGAGAGACATTTAGCAGAGTTGGGGAGATAAGGGCTCATGCATTCTATTCTTCTGACCGCATGCTCGCACACAAACAGACACACTTGCACACACACTCACACACATAAAATAAACCCACACACTGTACAGTCACAAACAATTCTCTCATCTCCCAACAGGGCGCTGTCCCTTTAAAAGGAAGTGGTGTGTTGGCGATAACCTCAGGCACAGGAAGTGACCCTTTGGAGGTGGCTGGGGGCGTGCCTGGGGGTGTGGCTGGGTGAAATTAAGTGTTGTATGCATGATTCATCAGTCTGATAGTCGTCAGAGTAGTCCTTTACTGCCTTCTACACTGAATTCATTTTGGCCCTGAGGTACTCTCGTGTGTGTGTGTGTGTGTGCATGTGCACAATGGAAGGTGAGAAATGGAGAAAGAAAGAGTGATTGACAAGAGGGAAGAGAGAGACAGGTTATCTAGCTCATGGAGACATTTCTGTCAGTGAGTAAAAAGGGAGAAAATGTAAAAATAGACATGGTACAGAACATGGGTAGAGGAATAGAAAGGCGAGATGACCAATGCTAACTATGCAAGGTGAGAATAAAATATTTAGAACAAAAATAATCAACATTTACTGTAAGTCTAATTTTGGTGTACTTTGGGAAGTTCCTGTAAGAGAAAAATCCAACTTGGTTGGAGGTAGTGCCTTATACGGAAAAGGTTTTACCTGGAATTCAAAAGGGTTCCTACTAAATCATTCTTGGATGGAAAGAAATAGCCCAAAAGGGTTGTTATTATCAGAGAACCATTTCCCTTGTGTGTAGTTGTATATTTGTAGCAATTGATATTCCCATTAACAATTATCCATTTCAGAAAACGTGTCTTGAATAAACTATATATCGCAATGAAAGAGTATTGGCAAAATGCCTGCAACAAATGGTTGGCATGTTTAATGTCAATCACGTCTGGCTTCATCTTCCAGCTGCACGGTAAACCCTGGGGTACTGTGTGTGGAAACTCTTTTATTTTCCTCTGTGCTCTAACTGATATTAGTCATTTCTAGCCCACAGCACCAGCATCACTACTTACAGGGTGAGACCAACTCTGCCCCCCAACCTTTTTTTGAAGCTTTTTCTACTACTTCCCCTCTGTCCTCTCCTCCGTTTGCTGTCGTTTCTAGGGCTGTAGAGGTGAGGATCAGACCCCAGATTCCCCTTTAATTTGCTCAGCCCTTCCTCTGATCCAGCCTGGGAGTGAAACCCAGATGTGGCCAGTCCTTATAGCCACATCTTTTCCTCTTTAATTGATTTTCTATCTCACTCTTTCTCTTCCCTCTTTCTTTTCTCAACTGAACTTGCCGTTGGTTTTGGCTTTAGTTTTAGCTTTCTATTTGTATCTTCTGTTAAGGATTTTGTTTCCCTCATTCCACCTCGCTCATAGTTAATGATCCTAATACTCTTAGCTGTAGTAATGTAGTCAAACTTCTACCTTTTGCTCTTTTAAAAATGGACAACCACTTTGTGTGTCTTTGTTTGCCTGATGGCGTGTGTTTATCTCTATGTGTGTATGTGTGGTTATTTCTCTTTGTGTGTTTATTTCTTTTTTTGAGTGTTGATTTCTGTTCATTTGTGTGTTTAGTTTTTACCGCCTAGTCACTCACAGAGTACAGCACACCCTAGGGACATTCCCTAATGGTCCAATGCATTCTCCACCCCCTAGGCTCTTTCTAGTGAATTTCCCCACAGTCGTTGTGGAATTTGACTCAGTTGCGTGTTGGACTTGCTAATTTCTCGCCGGTTAATCGACTTGGACTAGCTTCTCTAAAACAAACACAGCGCATATTCATGTCTGCATACATAGTGTCTCATCAGAAGTGCAGTTGCGATGGAAAACTGTATATGTAAATATTTTAATTCGGTAAAGCGCACTTCAAAGTCGTCTCCTTATGAATATTCTGCTTAACATTAGTTTTCTGGGGTTTTTTTCTGTCGCAGTTGGCATCTGGCTGATGTGTCGATACGCGCCGTTTGTCTTCCCTGGTGGCGACTGTGTCTTTTCGTAGACCCAGATCTTACCTGGCTGGTCGGGCCTCAAACACCCCCACACCGCTGCCAGTCACTTCCCGTCACACAGGTTTCATGGACTGGGACAGGTAGAACGCTCTGCTGGTGAACACTCGGCCCTCTGCTCCCCGTTTCGTTCTCTCTTCTCACAACTCTCTCTCTGTTGCTTCCCCTTCCTGTCCCTGAATTGGTTTTGAGAGGGGGTTGAGGGGTTGGGTGGGGGGCGGATACTGATTAAAATAATAAACAGCTGCTAGAAAGAGCTGAGCCACCGGTCTGAGGGAGCGAACGGGAGAGAGGAACACCATTCGGAGGTGAAGGGAAGGCTGAGGGACAACAAGACTTGATACGCAACTCCAACGTTCCTCAGGGAAGCATGAAAAAAGGAAGGAAAAGGTCTCCCATTCTCACCCTGCAAGAAGATCTATACTTGACTTTAACTTTTTGGCAAAGTGCCAGGACGTAGAGGCTAGCTGGCCAGGCTCTTTTCCCCAGGATTGTGACTCTGATCTTAGGGATTTTTTTCCTGGAAACGTGGCCTTGGGCTCTGGACAAAAAGGGGACATTCTTCTGCAAACTGTTCCTGCCTTGGCTGTGATTAGCAGGGTGTGAGAGAGGGAGACCAGGTTTGGGCAGGGGGCTGGTCCGAAGGCTAAGACCGCATGCCCCTGTCTCACACATAGTTTGAGATTGTGTGTATGCGTGCCAGCGGGTTTCCTCTGCACTGTGTTTCTGTTCGTTTAGCGAGAGAGGACCTGCAGTTTGACCAATCATGTGGCTCTTTGTATCGCCTTCTTGCCCCTGAGCACAGGCATGTGTATGTCTGCGTGGGCATTCATTTTTTATCTGGGTAATTGAGGGCAAGCCCTCAGCCCTTCCCCGATGTCAGTGTAAACAGCTTCCTTAGTGACCAGAGACGCTGGGGCGGAAGACAGAAACAAGCAAAGATTAAAAGCAAAACAGGGGAAGTTCAAGGAGAGGCTGGGACACTTCTCAAACCCACCGTTGCCACGGTGTTACCGCTCAAGTCTACAAACCTCCCTTGAAAGCGCTTGGATACTTTTCGTCATTCTCCAGATCTCCTTCCATCACCCCTGGAATTTCTCCCCAGCTGAAAGCCTTCATGCCCCAGACAACAGACCATTTCAGACCTGCAGAATTAGAACCAGAGGCTTGAAGAATGACGGCAGGCTAGCCTTGGCTCCCCTCTCAGCCTGTTCCATCGTAGAGGATGCTTCAACCATGTATTCAAGCAGGGCGAACACACGCGCTGACGCACACACAGCGGCGACAACGGGTGTGTGAAGTTTGTATTTCGCCGGGTTGGAGAGCACGAAACAGATTGGACAGCGTTTTCAGCACTGAATTGTATTGTTATTTTAGATCTGGATTTTACCATATTTGGATTGGATTTGACCCTGGTTGGAGTACTGACATTGGTTGTGTTTTGAGAGGTGGATTTGACCATAACCACTGGAGGACTACCCTAAGCCCCTCAACCCACCTGTGCCCTTTGACCTCTTTGATCTCTGAGGCGATGTAAAGGCAAGCGGGAGGGGGAGGGGAAAGAGACTCATCCTGGAGCCCAACATGATTGACTTGAACTTCAGCTTACAAGAGCTGCTCAGGAGATTTGAAGAGGTAGATTTGAGATGTTTGAGCTGTCGTCAAAAAGAAAACGTTTTTCTTTTCAGATGCCACTAATAAGAGCACGGCCTCTGTCATTAATGAAACGTGTTAAGGCTAAATTAAATTAACTCTGTCAACTACAGAACATAAACTATTTTCCAACTAGACACTGCTAACATCCCCTCCCATGTTGCCTCTGTAGATCTCTCTATAATTTAGACCGCTTCATTAGGACATTTAGTATAATTTAAGTATAATGAGTAGCTATTGAACTCATTAAAGCTTTTGTGGTGACTGAAGTCTTGTTGGTGCGCCCATTGAGAATTTGAAGAGTAACACTTAGGAAGACTTAGACTCTCTTAAACTCCACTTTCAACAACTGTCAAGTTCCCCGTCCCAAGTTCAGGTTATGACGCCTGCGGTATGATCCATTTGAAACTAGTATTGGTAGATCAGAGTTCCTGATTGATGTGCGAATTTATACTGCTTGAATGCTTTGTTTTTCTGCCAACCCAAATTGTCGGCTGCTAACTGGGCTGAGACAGAAATCCATATGCTGATGCTTTGTGTTAATAAAGAGGAAAAAGTTCCTAGCTTGTCTTATGATGTAGCTTGTGTTATGAGTTCTTGAGTGGTACAAAGCTGTCCACCACTGTCTATGTTCGAGCCTCGACTGTACAGCTGGCTGGTGTATAAATGGAGTGCTCCATGGGCGGTTTCTGTTAGGGTTCGGCTTGGCATCATCATTAGGGATTTCCATGCAAAGCTAACTGACTTTACCAGTCGAATGAATGTCTTCATATGAGCTCATCTGACTTACTTCCTGGTTGAATTTGTAGTGTGGATAAAACCACAAGTCATCCCACATTCTTCAAGTAGTTGCACTTAGATTGCGTTTTGATCATTTTGTTTGGAGTTGTAGGACCTATGTAGCTATAACATAAAAGTAGTTTTCAATTTTTTCCCACTGACTATTTAGCTTAGCTTTTGGTAAATAGCATGGCTTTTGGACGTCTAATTGATAGCGTGGCTTGTGGACGTACAACAAAACTAAATACATCCATGTGTTCCAGAGACTCTCCTTATGGTACTTATGAGTTTGTAGCTCCAAAAATGTAGGTTTGTAAAAATGACTGCAAGTGACATTCCGATAATGCATTAACCGTAATGGCTTATATTGTCTGGTTTGCAAGATTCTGCTGAACTTAGTAAAAGAAAAATGATCCAGCCAGTACAAACATAACGGAATCAGGCGACCCAATTTTGATAATGATTTGTATGGATTAAAGTTGTGCAACTAAACTAAACAACTAAAATCAATCAAATCGCAATATTTACTAGAAAAATCGAAAAGTGTATTTGTGTGTGCTGCAGCTATCATATGGACAAGCTTGTTCTGTTTCTGGCACAGTGGAGGTATTGTAATGTTTTTCCAGTAGCCATTTAGCCAGTGAATGTCGACGGGAATAGCTGGTGGCGTGTGTTTGCGTGTTCACACATGCGTGTGTCTTGCTGCGGAAATTACAGACATATGTGACCCTCCTTTCCAGTGTCCTTATTAGAAGAAAGCTGAAGTGTGTGTTTGACTGTGGCAACATTTTAAGGCTCGGATTGCAAGTCGGTTTCCCCCATTCGCTTAAGCAGCACTGAATGACTTCACTCTTTGGTGCCTGTTTGTTGTCGCCGATATTTAAACCGAGGAATGTAGATCTCTTTCCGTTCATCCATACACACGTGATCTTAGAGACTCACCAACTGACTTATCTCGCCGTATCTTGACATTACCTGAAACCCTCTTTTTACATTGAAAACATTTTCCTAATGTTTGGGACTGTAAGGTCCGCAATGATGGATTTTGCAGCTTACTTAAAAAATGTACTTAAGAAGTTTCTATGTTTTACTAAGGCACTAAGTCATGTTTACTTAAAAAAGTTTGGGGCGTACCAGATTGATATGGCAAAATAAATTAGATTTATAGGCTGTGCATGCAAATACCTAGTAAATAAGAACCAATCAAAGGACAAACATGCTTTGTGAATGAATATTGTGGTTACGATAGTCCCCTGTCCAGACCAGTGAATCAAGGTTCTCAATTCGTAATGATTAAGGTTGGTCTCATCAGCCAGGCTAAGATTTGGATATTCCTGTTAGAGATAAACATGGAAACGCTTTGCAAACACTTAAGACTTATGCAAAAACATAGATATTGCTCACACTGGTGCTATAACAAGCATCTGACTAAATATGTCAATCTGTTCAGCTCAGAGTGATGAAACTTGGCACACATGCTCAGGGACAGAAGTCTTACTAACACATGCAATATGTCAATCGCCTGAGTCCCAAATTCTGAGAAAATGTATCAAACATTTACACTGATTGGCCCAAGGGGGCCACTATACTAATTAAATGTGTTAATCACACATGCTATACCAATTGGCCTCAGAGGTTTGGTGCATCATTCATAGGGGACGACATGTTTACTGTTGCCTTGTTTGAGTATGCATGTGCATGCTGTATATTTGCTACTGCTAAATGATAAGGCCTTTTCATGGCACCAGTGTTAGCGTGTGGAATGCATGCATCAACTCCGCAACAATTACCTGAAAGAAAATGTGTCGAATAGAAAAAGCACTTTCAGAATGAACTGGAGCACATCCAGCAGACTCTCTCTCTCTCCCTCTCTCTCTCAATTCAATTCTCTCTCTCCCTTTCTCTCCCTCTCTCTCTCTCCCTTGCTCTCTCTCTCCCTTTCTCTCTCTCTCTCTCCCTCGCTCTCTCCCCTGCTCTCCCTTGCTCTCTCTCTCTCCCCTGCTCTCTCTCTCCCTCGCTGTCTCTCTCCCCTGCTCTCCCTTGCTCTCTCTCTCCCTCACTCTTTCTCTCTCTCATGCTCTCTCTGTGAAACACACGCTTTCTGTCTCTTTCCCTTTCCCTCTCAAAACATCTCTTATGACCTTTAGCTATTTAATTATTTGTTGGGGGTGTGCTGAGATGAGAAAGAGAGGGAGGGGACACAGAGAAGGGGGGTATTAGAGTGAGAGAGGTAGTCTATTATTCACAGAGAGAAAGGGATGCTTTGTAAAAAGGGAGAGAGGTTTGATATCATAGAGATGGGTGGGGGATTCGCAGTAGGCCCATTCATCTCTTAATCCCTACTTGTGAGAATAAGTTTCTCCTTTCCCTCAGATGTTCAGCGTAAAGGACAGAGGTTCTCCGGTGAACTTGGCAGACAGGCTGGCCACTATGCTGTGTGATGCGGGTCTTGACCTGATGTCACGTGTGATGGTCACACTCACCACTCACCAGTCAGTCCTGCCTGTTGGCTCACAACGGATGTTCTGCTTTCTATTGATGCTCAGCTCCGTGTTCCTTACAGTACAGTGATTCCGCTGTCAGGGCTCCTTGAGCACACGTGTGTGTGTGTGACATTTTCTCACCCATTAAAAGTGGGTCAAGCTCGTGGGTGTCCCAGCTCACTGACAAATGGAGCATTTTTGCTAATCTAAAAATAAAACATTTGACAGGATCCTCCTCTTGCGTCTGCTTCCCCTCTGGTGGTACCAACACACACGCACACACACTTGATGCCCCAGTGGTGGTCTGTACTGATGGAGCGCTGGTGGGTGGAGGATGGGTAGACTGGGGAGAAACACTTTTATAATGAAACCAGCACCTAGGGGGAATACCAGTCTGGGTATTTCGCGGCATTGCATTAGGGTTACATTAGCATTGTCTAGTGGAGCGTAGCTTATTATTAGCTTTGCATATATCTATGTCGCACAACATTCATAGGATTAGCGTGGATCCCTGCAACACTTGGTTAGGATGTGGGGAAGGGTTTCGGATAAATTGCTTCTCTCTCAGGAGGCTGGGGAGTTTCTATAGAGTTAATTTTCAAAATTTCCAGAGCAGCCAGAGGGCACGTGAGCGATGTTTCAGCTGCTCTGCCCTCTCTGCTCTCCTGGCTCTTTCTTCAGACATGCCTCTATAAAAACAAGTACACTCATCCTGCATCATCACTGGCAGAACATTCTGGTGATTTAACAGACTCTCATCCAGAGTGACTTAAAAATCAAAACAACTCACTTTCTGAGGGGTGATAGTAATTTTAGGCTACTTGTATATTATGCACATATAAACAACGTGTTATATATCCAGCCTAAAATAGAGGTTTGAATGGCAGTTTACTTCCAAGATTCATCCTTAACACTAGCGAGTGGATACATTCTTTGAACACTTTTTAAACCTTTTTATGAGCAAGGCTTTGCAAGCGCCTTGCTATACTGTCTGAGCTATGCGGTTCTCCCTTCTCTTCGGTCATCCTAAAGCATGACAACCAGAATTCTAGTACTCAAGCCCAGGACTCCGACTCAGACCCAAGTACCGATTTTCAGACCTAGTAGGACTCCCTTTATCAACCATTGGAGACTTTCACTTGTATTCACTTTGTCATGGAATGTGCATGCTATGATGAGTAGATGTAATATTAGTGGCACTCCATAATTAGAGCAGCTCTGTTTTACAGTGGGTAGGTGGTACCACACAGCCTAGCTCAGCTTGTGAGATGCGGGGGCATGGGACAGACAGACTGGCAGGCAGGCTCATTCTCATCACGCAAGCACACCTTTCCTCCCCGTAACTAAGCTGTCCCAGCCTTTCAGTTAGCTACCTTCTGCAGGGTTGAAATAAAAGTTTGACGTGTGGCCATGGAGTATTATGACTCAATCCTTGGTGGGCGGGTCTCAAGTTGTACCAACTCAACTGTACTGAATCTCTGGTGATGAGAATGTTTTTCTTTTATTATTCGTATTCCTAAAACCAATATTTGAAGCTTTGTATTGTGTGATTACAAGTAACACTGTAACAATTCTTAAACACTGATGACACTAAAATCCATCTCACCCTCTCTGTTTTTCCACAGGACATCCAAGCAGAGATTGATGCCCATAATGAAATCTATAAAAGTGTGGACGGGAACAAGCCCAAGATGGTCAAGGCCCTGGGCACCTCTGAGGAGGCCGTGTTTCTGCAGCACCGACTGGACGACATGAACCAGCGTTGGAGCGATCTCAAGACCAAGTCTGCCAACATTCGGTCAGTGTAATATCACAGAACGACCCATGCGCGTTGTGCGGTCAGTGTAATATCACA